>JAQQZR010000018.1:679677-691959 GCA_030068235.1 Notoglanidium macrostoma | reverse complement strand
CTCTCTCTCTCGCTCTCTCTCTCGCTCTCTCTCTCTCTCTCTCCCCCTCTCTCTCTCTCTCTGTCTCTCTCTCTCTCTCTCTCTCTATCCACCGTGAAGGAGTTTATTATTCAGTAATCAATGATCTCTGGCCGTGTTGGCCGTCCTTCAGGTGCTGTCATATTCACTTGATATCATATTCTACTAAAATAATCTCCTCTGGATAAAAATGTGATTTAGACATTAAGGCTTCTTGATCGGCGTGAACGTGTGATGATGATGATGATGATGATGATGATGAAAGGTCAGCAGGTGATGAAGGACAGATAACAGGCGGATTAGATCGCTATCACATGATGAATTAATTAGCATCCAATTAGAGAGCGTTGGGAAAGTCCGGCAGGAATTGTGCCATCAGGATCGGGGCAGGATGTGATTAACGCGCTTCCGCCGTGGGCCAGAGGACCTGAGCTCTCCTCCATCTCCCCGCTTTCAGCCTTCACTCCTGCTCAAGATGCTAATTCTCCATCTGCAGGGATTTCACATTCAATTTCAAGATGTACAGCACTTGTCATTACAATAATGGAAATGGATTCTGTCTTAAACTCATTGTGCTGGAAGTGTGTTAAAGTGTGTAAAGCAAGGTTCTGCTCGAGTCACATGTCTGTATGTAATATATAGGCTACATCAGATATGCATCAGATATACATCCTACATACAATACATACATTATACACACATACTGCATATTTCTTGTACCGAGCCTAAAGTCTTGTATTTAAGTGCCACTCTGTCTATATAAGTAAATGAACATTAATTATTAAAAGCAAACTGAAGCAGATTTTAATTCACAATAATCAAAAGCATAGTGCAGAATTATTGGCACCCTTCAGGAATATGAGCAATGGTATGATACTGGGTGATGTTGAACATTATACACAGTGTACAGTTCCATTATTTATCACAGCCATTTACGATAACACTCACCTTAAAGGTTCTTAACCCATCTGGTGGAACCCTACAAACTGTTACCCCATCATAAAGGGTTCCAAGTAGAAACATTTTTTTTAAATCATTCAATATTGATACAATACTTTTTTATGTATTCTCTCAGACTGTCTTTCTCTGCTTCTGTCTGTCTATCCTGCTCTCTCGCTGCTTGTTTCTCTCTCACTGTTTCTATCTGTCTATCTCCCTATTTCTTCTGTCTCTCTTATTCTCTCTGTCTATGTGTCTGTCTGTCTCTCCTCTTTATCTGTCACTCTGTCTCTGTCTGATTCTCTCTCTGTCACTCTGAATGCCTACCCCCCCTCTCTGTCCCCACTTTCTCTGGCATTCTGTCTCTATCTCTGATTCTCTCTGACTGTCTCTAATGGCGTGCCAATTCGAGCATGAGAAAGACACACAGATTGAGAGACAAAAGAAAGAGAGGGTCAGAGAGAGACAGGCAGAGAGAGAGACAGAGAGACAGGCATAGAGAGAGAAAGACAGAGGGAGAAACAGGCAGAGAGAGAGACAGGGACAGGCAGAGAGAGAGAGAAAGACAGTGAGAGAGACAGAGAGAGAGACACAAGCAGAGAGAGAGACAGGTAGAGAGAGAGACAGGCAGAGAGAGGGAGAAAGACAGACAGACAGAGAGAGAAACGTTGGCGTGGTTCCAGTCGTCTCACTGCGTGTCCATCCTGCTGTTCTGTGCTCCCGGTAACCTTCAGCTAATCTGTCCCTCTGTCCTTGTCCATTTTCTCCACTTCTGTCCGTTTCTCTCTTCACTGCAACATGACGAGAAAAATACACCATCTGTAAATAAAATAAAACTTACTGTTATATTTACAGCAGTGTAGAATAGCAAACATTAATAATAGACATAAACAGTGTCTCAGCATTAACATACTAAATATTAATGGGAACAAATCATCATTTCACTTGCACTGGTGTTGATTAATTTCATTTTTATGCATATTTTAGAGTGAATATTTATATTTAATGCTTCTCCTGGATTAAATTATTAATGATTGGATCTCTGGCTGCTCCAGTGATTTTCCTTCCAAAGTCAGGCCTTTTAATGTGGACTGGCTCTTTAATGTACACTTTATATTAATGCTCTCTTTGCAACAGTTATCGTTTCTATAGTAACGGCTCATTCACAGGGACCTGTACGGCGGACACTTGACATAAACAGAGATGTTTCTTTAGCATTGTAAAGGAGAAGGAGTCTCCAGTGTCAGCGCTGACTTCCTAAAGATAACTCATTAATTTACTGTTAATAAATGTAATGAGTGAGAGCTTCGTCTGTGTTTATAAACAAACTCACCGACTGCAGCACCCTTTTTTCATTAAGAGCAAAAACACAATCATTTTAAAGTAATTAACTCTACAAGCGTCTCCTGTGAATCTTCTCTCTTTCAGAGTCCCCTGCACAGGCTTCATTAATTTTGTTTGGGATTTAAACACTGGATTCAGTCCAATTATTCAATCCCGTGACACACAGAGTGGGCGTGGCTTCTGAATCAGTCTGCCTTCATGTCCTTTGCCGAAGAACGTGCGTAATGGTGCCTTCAAATGGGGCTGTGTTTTCCGTGTCCACGAGAAGAGTCCATACGATTGTCATGTTCACTTCATGACTCACGACTTCAGAAGTTTTCAGAAGTATCGGAGGCCATTTTTCAGAGGATGGTAAGCTAACATATTGCAATTTTAGTTGTACAGAGATTTCTTCATAATTTTAGAATTTGTCTGAGGAAAGTATTAATATTCCCAACAGCCTCATCTTTTCATCATGCCTTTGCATTTCCTACATTACCTTACTCACTAAGCTTTTAGCGTTTAGCTTGCTAAGTTGTTAACGTTAGCGTCAGTGGCTTCCAGATGCCAGCAGTAATGCTAATATCAGCTAATGTGCTTTTTTTTTTTTTTTTTATAAGTAATGACCACAGACGAGCTCCAGTGGTATCGGTTTGCCTGAGAAAACACTGTACACTGAGATCACGTTTCTGTTAACAATAATGAAATTTTATTTAACATGAACATTTTCCACGTGAATGTTACCGTCTGCTGTAGGCGTGACGTTCATGTTAGGGAGTGACAGGATTTTTCACTACTGACACGCCCTCAAAACCCAGACTCAAATTCCTGAGTTGTAATTATGACATTGTGGCGGCTTTCATCTGCATCCACCTCATAATTACGATATTTCTGACTGGAAGACAGCACAAACTCTGAAAAGATGGTGGACATGCGTGATACATTTTCAACAAAACATGATTATACTTCCTAGTCTCATCAGTATGCTATAAAATATTTGTTCATGCATCAATCCTGCAGTCGATAAGATAAATTCTGACAAATCACAGGATGCTGGTCATCTAAAGGTCAAAGTTACAGATCATAAAGCCAACAAGCCGTGTCTGAAAACTCACACACACGCACACACACGCACACACTCGCACACACGCACACACACGCACACATACACACACACACGCACACACACGCACACATACGCACACACACACACACACACACACACACACACATACACACAGAAGTAGAATGGTGTGATCTGTGAATTACTCTGCAGCGGGAAGCGCTCAATTTCAGATTCAGACACCCCCACGGTTAACCTTTCACGCTGAGATTTCTGGGAGTTGCGCCAACTTTCCAAGCCAAGATGGCCTCCTGAGAGGAAGCTGCGCTCATAACACGCAGCATGAAAGCTGAGCCGAGCGCATAGCGTCGCTCCACTGGCTTACCTGCGGAGATCATGAGCCTGTTATCATCCACCTCAGGAGTCGGTTAATTATGGCGCCGCTCGAGGTGTTGATGAGGCCCTCTTCTTCCACCTTTTGTTGTTCAGATGTAGACAGAGCAGCGGGACGCTGAACTTCCAGAAAGGTCTCGACAGTCCAACTGTGTCCTACAACCAGGACTTGGAAACTGCACATGATCGGAAACAGAACAAATCCTGCATGACTTTAAACATTCACGGAAGGGAAGCAAGGTTAATGAGACATAAACGTTCTTTGGAAATCATTTATTGCTATTTATAATTTCATTAAAGGTGCCGTTGGTCATTTTTTAAAGTGTTCCTAGACCTGCATTACTCCTTACAAAGTCAAAATTTGAAAAAGGAAAATTATTTACAATATTGTGATGTAACAGATTTGGATACTTTTTTCATCTCAGGCTTTTGTTTACATTTCCTTAGCCCAGAACTGAGCTCCGCCCCTTTCAAGTCACAACAGTGTGAGAGTTTAGCTGGGCTTTTCTTCTTTAAAAAGAAACTCACAAAGCTCATGCAGGTTAAGTGTTAAAGGTGAGGTGAGTTTGGGGAACCGTGAAGGCTTGGTCATGTTTTTATTGACCCTGAGATCAGCTGAGAGCTTCATTACACATCACTCCTTTCAGTTTAAAAAAATATCCCAAGAAATAAAGTAATGAATGAAATCCTGAGCATATAAAAAACAAAATCCTTCAGTGAAGTGGAAGTACAGTTATGATGTCACTTCCTGTGTATTATTTCACAATTTATATTATTTCACAAACAATTATCCGAGGAGGGTCTGCCTGTGATCTGCAGTCCAGTGGGCGTGTCTTTCGGCCTTTTTAGAAACTTAAAGACACGCCCCTTAATAGGCACATTGTGGTGGAAACAAACTGCTAATAATGTAATGACATCCTTATTCAGTAATTATCATTTCATTTCTGCACATAATGTAGTAATAAATTACAAATGGATTAAACTATATATCCTTTCATAACATCATTACGAGTGCAGCAATTTATTACGTTATAGACAGTTTATAGGTTATAACATTTTTCTAACATTTGTGTGACTCTGTTATGTATATAAAGTTGTTTTTTTCTTGTTATTCTGTACTACACAGTGAAAGACACATATTTATATTATATATGAATATGCTAAAAACTTTTTTTTTTAAAGACTTCCATATTTGGACTCAAAGAAACACTCATAGATGTGTAGTGATGAGTTTTATTGATATAATACCTTTTTATTGTTAAAAACAAGTTTCTAAAATGTTTTACAGAGTGCATAAAAAGAAGTGAATGAAGGTGGAATATTATAAAAGAAAATGAACAATTATTTTTTATATTTTTATGAGTTTCAATATATATGAAGATAAATTTCATATACTGACATACATGTGTGTTTTGTGATTTCACATTCTTTGGTTTGAAAAGGATTGAAAAGAGAAACTGTAATGTTTATATAAATCCAAATGACCACATTTACACATATAAATCCTTTTTCTGAATTAAAAACATTTCACACACATCTGTCTGTTTCTGTTCTGCTATAACCCGAAGCCCAAGGGTTGAATATTCTATAATAAAAACAAAACAAAACAAAACAAAACAAAAGAAACAAACAAACAAAGAAATAAATCTAGGCCACCACCTGAAATGAGACCACACATAAATCACACATCACTTACCTGCCTTTCTTATTCCAACAATTCTTTAAATTCTTTTTAAGATTTTCTCTTCAGGAAATAAAATAATGTAAAATTCATTTCTCAGTACCACAAGGCCTTCAAGTTCACGGGCTTTTCGAAAATTAAATTAAAAGGCTTAGTCCCTAAAGAAATGGAGAGCATATCATTAGGACAATTATACTTTAATAAAAGCACGTTAATTGAAAACCAAAATGTGACCTGGTGGAGCGGCACGTCCTCCAACGTACAAAACGGGGGAAAAATGGCCTTTGGGTTGATTTACAGTGGTGCTTACGTTGGGACCTAATCAGGAGATTATTATGATAAAAAAGGAAAAAGAAACGGGGCAACTTTTTTAATTAGGGCAGTCATTCCTGAGAACAACATACTCTCAATGTGACAAGCGGAGGAGTGATAGACGGCCGTGAGGAAGGTATTAGTGCAGTTAACCTACATAAAAGAGGGACAGAGGGACAGAACACACACACTCATACACACACACACTCATACACACACACACACACGCACCCACACACAGATGCACACGCACATACACACACACTGATGCACACGCACATACACAAACACATACACACACACACACACACACACACACCCACACACACACCCACACACACACAGATGCACACGCACATACACAAACACATACACACGCACACACACACACACACTCATACACACACACACACACCCACACACACACAGATGCACACGCACATACACATTATGAACACTTATTTAGACTATAAACACCTAAACAGACTTATCTCTCATCAGCATATTCTCACGTCACTACGGGTCACACACACGTTTACAATAAGACCTGACCGAGTTAAAAACTCATGCACTTTTCTCTTTGGCTAAATAACATAAGTTTGATTAATCAGCAAAACTAATTTTGTTAAAAAGATCAAAATAATATACATTTAAGATGAAAACCATGAATATTTATATTGATATTTATTTTGCAGAATGGAACATTATTCATTTAAACCTTAACTCTAAACACCTCTCAAAGTGAAGTCATCATTTACATTTACAGCATCTGGCAGACGTCATCACTCATGAAGTCATCACTCCAAGTTATGACATCACTTCCTGTTTAATCCTTTAAAACCTTTCAAAACTATTTTGAAAATACAAGATGCAAGATACATACGCAAGATGAGTGCCTACTTTCACTCTCTCAAGATACACTAATGATGAGGCAGATGAAAAAGCTTAGCTTGAAATGTGATTGTAAAAACAAACAAGAAAACTAGCGACATGGTCTGACTCAAAAAGCCGTTATCTGAACCCAGTTTTAACACCATGAGCAAGTGTAGGAGTTGCTGTGACGCGGTCAGACACGGTCTTACTGAAAAATGAAGGAGAATTCATGCGGAATAAAGCAGAAGCGCAGGCGTGGATGGAAAAAGCCGTGCGGGGAAGCAGAAACAGGGGAGTGGGAAATGTTTATTATGTTACAGAGGTGAAAAATCTGGAAATCATTATTAAAGATATTACATTCATTAAGATTTAACCCAAACTTCAAAAACTCAAAACAAGTATGTTTGAATGGTGGTTTGAATGACATTAATTTCATAAATTTAATGTTTCTTGTTTACCTGTTTTTCAATACAATTCAGCTGTCACTCATTTTAGACCCTAAACACTCGAATAGTGTTAGCTTTTTAATACACTCTCTCTTTAATACACACTCCTTAATCTCATCATGAGAAGTTCATCAAAAATAAAAGAGAGATTAAAAGCCAAGGACGATCAACCACAGGGTTTAAACCAGATTCATTTGGTAAATCCGTGTGCAGAAATCAATTCGAAGGAAGAGAGAGAGAGAGAGAGAGAGAGAGAGAGAGAGAGAGAGAGAGAGAGAGAAAGTTCAATATTTGTCTAGTTTATATTCCTGAGACTTAAAGATGAGATGAGATCTTACTTTTAGAAATGTAGTTTTATAAAACGCAGCCCAGATTAACAGTGTGAAGGGCGATCGTCTCTGGACCGCTTCAGTCATGTGGGTTAAACTACATTTGTGTTGTGAATCAGAGACAAAAAACAAAAATGGAGATTTTTTTTTTAGGTGAAACAAACTAAAGGTGAAAATCTAAGAATTCTCAAAAATCTGTATTTCTGAGATTTAAAGATGAGGACAAATCAAAAAGTGTCATTCACTTGCTTTCGTGAACAAATGGGCCAATAAAGAGATTACAAGATCATTCACCTTTTGTCTTTGATTTTTAGCCTATAAATATCTAAACTAACACTTATATCACATCTCTAGGTGCCACACACACATTCTATAAACACTCATGTTATTAAAACAAGACGACGTCTGTTCTATATGGGTTTAAGCACATTATAATAAACCAGAACCCAGCAAAAGCAATCTGATGAAATATAACATTTAGCTTGTTTGTATTCTGAGCCAAGTTTATTGACCTTAAGCGAGTCTCTCATAAATGTATTGCATACACATTACACCAGGGGTTCACAAACATTTTGCTCCCCTATAACTATAAAGAAATATTCCATACACCCTCAAGTACAGATTTAATTTATGAACATAATCCAACTATTTAACTATTCAAATATTCAAATATGAACCTCATTATGTAAATGTGCATTAGTAATTATTGAAGCCACAGAGCTTTCTGCTCACCGAACATTTTTTTCATTTTATTATTAAAATTATGATTAGATTTCGAGTTAACATAAGTTGACTTGTCTTTGAGTTGCTGAAGTTCGAATTAAAGTCATTGAAGTCAAATAGGCTCATATATGAACTAATAGAACATAATAATAGACAGAAGAACTTAAATGAAATAATCACACGTCTCTAGGCATCCCCGGACCCATCTTGAGAAGTAAGACTATACACATGACATGAGCTGACTGAGTTGTTTACGTGTTTAGATGACATTAATGGAGATAAATCTGAGTGTAGGAATGAAAACAAAAGGTCAGAGGAGAAGCAAGTAACTAACATTGTGTTATTCATGTAGTCAGTGTTTCTGAAACTCAGATTCGACTGGATAAATGCAGGATTATTTACGCCGTTTGATCATTTTAGTCCTAATGAAGGTCTTTATTTCACATCTCAATCTGCTGTACACACTCTTTATGATTTAACTGGGCAGAAAAGAAGAAGCTGTGAGGTTTATGGTCTGTCTAACGTTATATGCTACAGCTACTTAAGTGAAATCACAGGTCTGTACGCCACACACTGATGACCACACTGAATAAATGAAAAACTGGGATTATACATGTCATAACAAGTAGCATGATGTAAGTGAATCCTATATTTCTGTTATTGTGCGAGTGAAGCATCAGGTTGCGTTTGGGCCATTACCTAAATCCCCGTCTGAAAGGCTGCTTAAGGAGCTTAAGGGCCTCGGTGCTCATGAGTGGCCGGTGGAAAGCGGGCCGTTCAGCTCTGCTGAGCCTTTATGAAGTGAGTTAGGCCCGAGGCTCGCTAGGCCTCTCCGTCTCACCACAGCCCCTCAGCGACTCTCACAGCTGTAAGCGAGGAGAAGAAAAGGCTGGATTTCTCTCCGTCGTGCACTGCTGAACTCCCGGCTGCTCCCTGTGTCATTCAAAACAGGCCGCCTAACGAGACTGCTACTCCAAATAACCGAGACCGCTGTCATTCAAATCACTGACAAAAACTGATATGCCATATAACTGGGGCTTGTTTCATTCAAATAAGCAACAAATCTCTGAGATTTCAGCCTGGACGACAAACTGTGACGTTCTGCAGAGGTTCTAGCACAAACCAGGCCGGATGTTAGTTTGATTTGAACAACCCGGAGATGCTTAGAAAATGTAGATTTAAATGTGTAATTTAAAGGCATAATATTAATTACGCTCTTATAAAAAGAGGTTCTTTAAGGGTTCTTTGTAAAGTTTGGATCCCTTTCTGATAGAGAATCACTCTGTTGTAGGGTTTTACATGGGACCTATAAGGGCTTTCCCACGGACAGACAAACGAGGAACCTTTAAAAGTTCTAGATTGAAGTGTAGTATAGAAAGATAATATCACGGTACCACGATCTTACTTCTGATTCCGGTACTGAAACCCCGAGCACCAGCCAATAACAAACCCATCAGATATTGTTTTCTTTTAAAACTACTAGGCTTTAAAATGTTGTGCTTTTTTCACAGTTAAACTCTTTCACACAAAAATCCCTTACTGTAAATGTAATAAAGTATAAATATAATAAAAATGAATCCTAATAAAAGAAAAAAGAGTTGTTTCTTTGTAAACATTTCCAGATCTAAAAATGCATTTCTTTTCCAAATCCAATTGTATTTTTTGGCATTGTTACAGGACCTGATATCTGATATGCTTTCTCCCGTATCTGAGCCACCGTTTTGTGCTGGTGTCAGCTGGTACTGAAGCTGGGTATTGCATCAGTGGTGTTTTTAGTCAGTTTGATTCAGGATTTCTTCCATGTAACATCCATGTTACTTAATTAAGCATTCCTGATTCTGTACGTGAAAAAAAAAATCACATGAAGTCACTTAAATAATTACATCTGTTTTTTAGACACATTTTGTGTCTTTATTTTTCCATGTGTGACATAAATCATTCATTTATTTTCAAATGTTACATGTTAAATGTTTTTATAGATTATTATTATAAAAACATTTTCACATTGGATTGTTTTATCATTTATCTCCACATAATGATTCTTCACATATTTGCTTTATTTTTGCATGTGATCACATATTGTTCGCATGATGTCATGTGCTTAAGGCCATAGTTTTTTACACGTGATCACACTTATTACATGAACAACATATGATCACATGTGAAATGGAGATTATTAAGATGAAAAATTTTTTGTTAAAGATGCAATTGTTAACAATCGCAATATACTGCTGATTTTTTTTAACTTTGTAATTATGTTAATTTCTTTTATCTTTGTGCAGAAATACAGATCTGTAACAAGCAGAACCATCGCCATAGTTCAGGGCAAACACACACACACATACACACACACACACACACACACACACATCTCACACACATCTCACACACACACATACACACATACATCTCACACTTCAGATGACAGACAGACAGACAAACTGACAGCAATCATCAATAAGTACACAATAAAATATGAATATAATATAAAACATGAATATAGTCAAATGATATTAAGTGAAATCATAATAAATTGAATAAATTGTAATAAATAAAGATAAAATTGAATAAAAAAAGATAAGAAGAACAGAAAAGTCTGTAATCTTCACTTGATAGGAAGCGGCTGTGTTTATAAGCTTTAAAAAAATAAAATTCAGGTTTATTAATTTAGCAAAGATATTACATTTACTGTTTGGTACACTACTTAAAATTTAGTTTTAATTTTTAAAAATTGTTTCCTGTCCTTTATATCAACTGCTTCATACTAGGATATCTGGGTGTATGTTTTGTGTGTGTTGGGGTATCTGTGTGTGTGTTGGAGTATCTGAGTGTGTTGGGGTACCTGGGTGTACGTTGAGATATCTGTGTGTGTTTTGGGGTATCTGTATATGTTTTGGGGTATCTGTGTGTGTTGGGGTATCTTGGTGTATTTTGGGGTCTCTGGTTGTATCTTGGGTTATTTGGGTGTCTGTTGGGGTATTTTGTTGTATGTTCAGTTATCTGGGTCTGTGTTGGGTTTATGAATGTATTTTGGGGTATCCAGCTGTGATTTGGGGTATCTGGGTGGTGTTGGGGTATCTAGGTGTGTTTTGGATTATCTCCGGGTGTGTGTTGGAGTCTCTGGGTGTATTGAGTACCTGGGTGTGTGTTGGGATATCAGGCTGTATGTTGGGATATCTCTGGGTGTGTGTTGGGGTATCTTGGTGTGTGTTGGGGTAACTGGGTGTATGTTGGGATATTTATGTGTGTTAGGGGTATATTGGTGTATGTTGGGCTATCTGGGTTTGTGGTATCTTGGTGTATGTGGGGGTATTTGCATATATGGTGGGGTATCTGGGTTTGTTTTGGGGTATCTCAGTGTGTGTTGGGATATCTGGGTTTGTGTTGGGGTATCTTGGTGTGTCTTGGGTGTGTGTTGGGGCATCTTGGTGTGTATTGGGGCATCTTGGTGTGTGTTGGGGTATCTGGCCGTGTTGACGAGGTGTGCACCTTCCAATACCTTTAGTTTGTCTTTTACCTAGAAAGGTACTTTAACTCTAAAAGCAAATCACAGTTCATTAATCTACCTTATATCTTTTTAAAGGTACACAGTAAAGGTGCAGTACATAAGGGAACCACCCCAATAACAAGGGAAGGTACCTTTAGTACCCCTTTTTCAGAGACTGCATGAGATAGTAGTAAATGTATTTTTTCCTCTTAAATCCATCACTTCAGTTTGCCCAGTGAAAATATTCACTCTGAGCAAACAAAGATTTTTTAAAATGATAATAATATTATTAATATTAATATTAGAAGTTGGACCCCGTTAAACAAACCTGTCTGACTTTTTTAATTTTCCCTCTTTGCACACACACACACACACACACACACACACACACACAGGTCATGAAGACAGAGTGATACTGTCACAGTGAAGAAATAAGAAAATCAGCGAAGTGAAACTTGGGATTATTTTACATCTGAGTGCTAATGACGCGTTTTAATCTCAGCTTTAAAATCCAATTTAAATGCATCCAGATTTAAGTGACACCAAACACACACCTTAAACATTAAAGCTTAAATGAGCTCAGTGTGTGTCTGTGTGTGTGTGTGTGTGTATGTGTGTGTGTGTGTGTGTGTGTGTATGTGTGTGTGTGTATGTGTGTGTGTGTGTATGTGTGTGTATGTGTGTGTGTGTGTGTG
>JAQQZR010000018.1:645945-655966 GCA_030068235.1 Notoglanidium macrostoma | reverse complement strand
CAAAAGAGCATGTATAAGAACAAAAAAGTTCTCCGTTTCTCCTTTTTGGAACGCTTCATGATCCCTCACAGAACCCTTGAAGAATCATTTATTCATTGTGTGTTATTAGGGTAAAGTGTGCAGAACAAACTAACTACTGCTGATTATTCACTTCTTAGTATCTAGGACCTGTCAGGAGTTTAACATTTGGCTTCATGGTACTTGGTACACTTTTCCAAAAAGGGGTTCTTGAGTTCTTTAAGGGTTTGTGGGATAAATAAAGGTGGACTTGCTAAAACAGATCCACTGAAGAACGCCTTCTGATGGAGGATTCTACGCATGACGAGTCGCGTGTCCATAATTAGTGCTCTTTTGGTGTTAACTGCTTTCTTAACAATCCCCTTTTTCAATATTATTCTGGACTATATTTGAAAAACTTGACATTTTTTCATAACGTTACTTTTCTTGATGCTGTTTTTGCATAAAAACTTTAAACACCACGATGATGGAAATTCTTCAAATAACTACTGCGTCTTCTCGCAAAATAATGTCCTGAAAGCTGGAGAATAAAACCTGATAAACTGCAGTGCGACACGTGCGCGGACCAGATCTTCACGTGACCATGACGACGATGACGATGCTGCTGCTGCTGATCTCACCGCACGGTGTACTGCAGCATGTTGTGTAACTGCACACCACTAATCACAGTGCTCAGAACGAAGAACAGAAAATGAGTCAGGATTCAATTTAAAAACACTTTTATTATTCGTTATCAAAACATTATTACAACTCAACGTCATAGATCCGTATAAAAGCACTTTACACTGGTCTTTGCTTGTTTAGTGCGAAATCTGGTCCCTCGTCGCGGTTCTGTTCCGAGTCCGGTCCGGCTCCGAGCGTTCGAGGCGTTCGGTCGGCGTTAGCGTTGGTGTTGGTGTTGGTGTTAACTCACAGCTCGGTGTGCTGGAACACGGCACGGTTACAGTGACCTGGGTAATAAACACACAACAACACAACACACCACACAGTGTTACAGCCAACACAACCTGAACACAGTGCACCAGCTCTCGCGCGTGTGTGCGCGCACGCGTGTCCTTTTTTTTCCTAAATTGCATTTCCTGAAACACCGAAATTCTACAAACTGACCATCAAAAAAGCTTTACATAACACAAAATGTTCACTTTTAAAAATACACCAACAGATTTGTCATTTAAATGAAATATCTTTATTTTAAACCCAAAATTCTGTTACTTTATTTCACTTTTATTAGCTGTGTGCATTTATTCCGATTTTACACACCTCGTTTAAGCATCAATATGAAAGTAATATTTGGGAATTATCATTATATTATATTATAAACTAACTTTTTGAGATGATGGTGTTGTGTAATGACATCACCTGCTGCAAAAAACCCACAACAAAGTGCATGCAGCCGAACACACCCACTGACACGTCTGGCTGCAGCGTAAATTGTTTTTTTTTTTAAATCCTGAGACAAATACAAGCTGATTATATCTCTGCGCGTGTGTGTGTGTGCGCGCATGTGTGTGTGTGTGCTATCATTCTTCAGTTTTAGTTTTAGAACAGCAAAACCCCAACAAAAAGGACACGTGCGAGTTCACATCACACAGGAAATGACACTAAAATTATGCGCAGTTACACTAACATGGCCTGAAAAGTTACAGCAGTTCTGATAAACACAGAACTTTCATCAAATATTATTAATAATTCTCATTTCTGTCAGAGGCAAACAAATACATCTGCTTTAAATCTTTTACAGTAAAAGCTGACTATTAAGCCTGATGAATAAAACCACAAAAAAATGATCTAAATGTATTTTCTCAGATGTTTCTGATTACAGAATTTATCTTCACACACACACACACACACACACACACACACACACACACACACACACACACACACACACACACACACACACACACGTGTAATCATTAAATCAGAACTATATCAGTAATTTCTCTCTCTCAGATAAACCAACAATATTAAACAGATTTTAGGCTAAATTATATCTCTGTACTTCGCGACAAGTTTTAAGAAAATTGATTGTTTCTATTTAAATAATCATGTTATGAAATATTGTTTTAATGCTTTGGGGTTGAGAGATGTGTTTAAAATGCTGGAGTTCTGCCATCACTTTATTACAAATAAAGGCCAGCA
The DNA here is from genome assembly GCA_030068235.1 of Notoglanidium macrostoma. Taxonomy (NCBI): domain Eukaryota; kingdom Metazoa; phylum Chordata; class Actinopteri; order Siluriformes; family Auchenoglanididae; genus Notoglanidium; species Notoglanidium macrostoma. The sequence continues at coordinate 653,806 of JAQQZR010000018.1, read as the reverse complement.
GAAATACCTCTCACGATACGAGCTGTGTGTTCAGAGCGCAGGGTGTGTATCGCGTCATGGAGTCGTCGTTTCACCATCACAAAACAAAAGAAAAAGCGCAACAGCGTGGACGTGAGCGCCGCGTGAGCGAACAGTAATCCTGACCTCTGACCTCCATGCTGAAGGTGGAAGTCCTCAACTGGATGCAGGAGAAAAACCAAGTATACGGAGATGCGGATATGCGACTAATCGCACGCTCGACTGGTTACGACGGTCGCTTTTATTATTTTTCAACACAACAGGGAGATTTTACGTGTTAAATATTTTAGTACCTTCAAGATTTTTGCTGATGCAGCGATAAAAACTGCAATTAAGCATTAATATTTAAACAACAAAACTTTTTCCCTCATTCAGCTCCAGAGGAATCCTACAGCGCCTTCCGGAGCAAACGGCGATGATGGAAATCACGCATATACGAAGAGTCACGTGACCTTTCTTTGATCACGTGTCTCTGTTCAACTCCATTCTGCCGGTTGTAACGTGACGTCAGGACTGGACTGGACGGGAAAATTTTACAACAGGAGTTTTATTTTAGTTTTGGTTTCGTCGCTGTCGTTTTTGGACGTTTAGCGAGACAAAAGAATAACGAGGAACAGCGACGTTGATGCAGACGAGTAAACGCAAACGAGTTACGACAGACAGCATGACATTCGCGATAAAATCCTATCGGAATTGTATTAAACGTCACGAGAGCAGCTTTTTGTAGGGAATTACACGAGGCGTCTGTACTGAAGAACGGGCCGCTTAACAGTTTGTAGAAAATTTTGTTCGGTTAAACAAATTTACACCTCCTGCACGTCACGTCGACGGAAACCTGGGACGCGAATATAAGGCTAAGTGAATGTTTACACACGCCACACACCGCATGCGCTGTAAGGTTACACACGCGAGTGTTTTACAGAGGATTTCCAAAAGGCTGCGAGTTTCTTTACACTCCGATACACGTTATAAATACGCCAGGAAACATGAACACTTCTATAATTCACTGTCCATGTAAATAAAACTAAATATTATCATTATGCCTCGTTCTCAACGTGCGTTCTCGGTGTTCGTGTGGATGCAAACAATCAGTCCGAGTGGAGAGGAGGAGAATAACGACTCTACAGCTGCTGTATTCCAGGCACGACGCTGCAACCTGGCCACGACGTGACGTATTTCTGCGTTTACACGTGATCGTGTCTGCGGCTGGTCAAAGCGGAAATACAACATGTTATTGGCCTCATTCTTTTCCTGCAGTGAAACACACACACACACACGATGACGTAACATCAGAAAACGCTTCGAGGCGGGATGAAGGCAAGAATTTTTCATTTTTTTTAAAGGAAGGATTTTGTAACAAAGAAATTAAACTAAAGCAAAACATTTAATAAGCCTTTAAGAAGTCGTACAGATCGAGTCGTTTCCACGGGAACAAACAAAGTCGCAACATCAAAAATATTAATACAGTGACACGTCGGAAAATGTTTTCTTTTTCCTGGACTTGTTTTATACTTTTCTTAAAATATCTGCTTTTAAACAAAAGTCAAATTTTACATTGTAGTATTATAGAGTCTACTCGTGGTCTTTTTTATTTCTTTGTACTACATTTTAAAAAGTGGAAAAACTTTCAGGCCTTGAAGTGGTTTCTAGCCGAATGCAAAAAATTCAAAAACAAAAGTACAAACACACACACACACACACACACACACACACACACACACACACACACACACACACACACACACACACGGTGCTGTTCAGCAAAGTACATATGAAAGAGTTTTTTTTTAATAAAATATAGCCTCTTAAGTTAAAAAAAAAATCACCCTAATACATGACATTGTTATGATGTCATGATAAAAGTAAACATGGCGCAGCCCGAGTGCAACAACAACAACAACAACAAATCAGATCTAGTGTGTGTTCAAGGTGGAGGTGGTGCGAGTGTGTGTGTGTGTGTGTGTGTGTGTGTGTGTGTGTGTGTGTGTGTGTGTGTACCTGACACTTCGCTACACAACTTCTGGGTCACGCGCTCGTCTTCCTGTGCGAACAGAGCGATGATGTCGTCCTCCAACTCCTCCACGATGGTCTCACACTAAAACACACGTGAGGTTTCACTACACAGCAAACACGTGGAATACAGAAACCCTGAACGTTCTCTGAAGCGCGCGAGGATGAGCAGGCGGCCATCTTTATCGCTCTAACGTATGCAGGGCTGCCATCTTGGAAAGCTCGAAGGGGAAAGGATCGCCTTAAAACGAGTAAAGATGAAACCTCTAAGAACGACCTACAGGACTTTAAGTTTGATTTGACTAAAACTACACAAAATGTCCGGAATCATCATTTTTACTCGCAGGAAATTTGGACCGTTGAAAAAAAAATCAACACGCAGGTTTAACTTGAACGCAGAACAGAGAGAATTTTATGGTTTTGTGTTATTGGTGGTTCAGAAATCCACTGCAGCGAGCAGTCACGACTTCCCAAACACGAGCGGCATTAAACGACTAAACACTAAAATCAACCCTGAGGTCACTGCAAAAATATTCCTCTCCAAAACACTTTTCCACTTCTTAACCCATGATAAGCACTCTCTCTCTCTCTCTCTCTCTCCTTCTTTTTTTATTTAATTCGTTCATGATACTTCTACCTTGCAGCTCTGAAACTAAAAATACTAAACAACTTAAAATTTTTAAATATTCTCCTACAGATTTATGTAAACTGGATCAGTTTGTAAACAGGAAAGTGTTTAATACATTAGAATACAAACAAATTCATGTCTGTAGTAAAAACATGCACGCTCACAAAAAAGTTTTATTAAAAAGAGATCAATTTGGTTAGGTCAAAAATTTTTTTATTTAGATCATGACAAGGAAAAAAAAAAAAAAAAAAAAAAAAAAAAATTCCAAATGATTTAGCATAGAGTTTTTAGGATTTAGAGACTAACACAGTTGCTCTGCAACTTGTAGAAAGTCAGAGGTGAAAATAAAAGTTGATAAATACTTACAGCAAACTTTAAGGAATCTGAACCTTCAGGTCCGGAGAATTTAAAATTTTCGAAATCTTGGAAGTTCCCGCCGTCGCTGCTCCTCGGTGCGAATCTCCTGTAGCTCTGTGCTTTAGTCTGGGGGTCCTCGTACAGCGCGTAATCGCTCATGCTATTACAAACGCCGTCCAACAGCTCGGACAGGTGAGTCTCGGAGCGAGCCAGCGGAACCTACAAACCAGAAAACTTACGTTTTTCACTACAAATGCAAAAAAAAAAAAAAAAAAAAAAAAAAAAAAAAAAAAAAAAAAAAAAAAGCAAAGAAAAAAAAAAAGAAGCAGTAATAATAGAAGGGCACGAGGGTCAGGCTGATGACCTTTTCCTTCCGTTCTTATTGAACGGAGCGCAGAAACGCGTCCACGGTGTGACCACGCTGACTTTTAACCTGCGTCCCGAAAAAGTTAAGAGAACAAAACAAAACAAAAAAAAATAAAAAATGAGGCAGTGGCGTCTAGACAGGTCAAGGTGCAGCGCTGCTCCCGCCCCCGGGGCCTCCCTCCGGAAGGGCGCAGGGGAAGGGGGCAGGAGGAGAGAATGGAGCGCTGCCCGGGGGGTAAGCGGCGGGGAGGGGCGGTTGTCAACAGCAGCCAAGTGCAGGGTAAACAGCGCTCGCTCTCCTCCACCCTCGGCTGATCAAAGCAGGAAGTTTCTCCCTGTCATCCTGCTGAAAAAGGGGCGCAGGGGTGAGGAGGCATGGAGAGTAGTGAAGAGTTGAGTAGGGGGGTATTTAGAAGAAGAAGAAGAAGAAGGAGCAGGGGGGTATTTAGGGGCAGGTTGAGCTGCATTTTTTGCAGCATGTAGATATGACCCCGACTGCCCCCTTTCACACACAGTATGGACCCTTCCGGTCCCATTACATTATAGAGGTGCTTTTTTTTGGCCTTCAACACACCCCGTCCTTCCATCCACATCACCCCATCAAACCCCCCCACTCCCTCCATCAACCTCCTCTTCTTCTCCTCCGAGGATCTGCGACACAAAGAAGCTTCCGTGGCTCACCGCCATCTGGTCACAAAATAAGACAAAAGGTCCCGGGGAAGAAGGACAGCGACCCGTGCGCTCATCCCTCCCGATTTTAATTAAAAAAAAAAAAAAGTCGGAGGGACGCGGAGAGAGAGAGAGAGAGAGAGAGAGAGAGAGAGAGAGAGAGAGAGAGAGATAAGACAGGATACAATCGACTTGGAGCATGAATTAAGGAACGTCTGGCTCCACTCGCTCCACAGGAACAGGAAGATGATAAAAAAAGCCACAAAGGCCACATTGTGTTCCGGGATATTATTGTAGAAAATGAAACAAAGTGAGAACGGAGTTTAGCGTGAGAATAAATCAGATGAAACATCTCGGGTTATTATGCGACAAACGCAGCTCATTAAAGTGGTCAGAATTTCAGAGCTTCCAGCTTTTGGTGCTGGCTGGAGCTCGTCATCGGGAAAATGGTGGGGAATTAAATTCGTAGCCGTAACAGTTGGAGGGGTTTGAATAGGGCCTGTCAATAAAGAATTTCTGCTGGGATAAAGGAGGGTGTGTGTGTGTGTGTGTGTGTGTGTGTGTGTGTGTGTGTGGGTGTGAGAAAGGCTTCTCGAGGATGCCATCCTTCACCGATTTCGCCTGAATGGAAGAGCAACCGACATCACAAGTGCTGCATTTTCAGAAAATGTAACCAAAGAGAATTTAGTGATTTTCCTCAAAGGTCAGAGAGCGGACCGGACTGTGATCAGACACTGCAGTAATATAACATAATAGAATAGATTAGAGCATTAGACGAATCAGATTATGAACAGCGTAAGAACCGACACGCCAGCAAGCGACAGATCGTTCATGTTCTACGTACGCGTGAGACGCAAAGCCACGATTTCAGAGACTTCCGAATGAGATTTGCTCAATTCTATGCAAATTAGGCACGATGCTAGAAAGCGGGAAATACAAACAACTGTCCTGAACGATTCCTTGGAGCAATCCCAGCGCGCGTGCGGTCCAGCGTATGCTCAGTTTCAGGTCTGATTTACTGTCCGACACAGAAACGAAAGAAAAACACGTAAACGATCTCACATTAAATGCTTACATGGAGAGAAATAAAGCTTGGAAGGAAGCAGCAGGAGTCGTTGGTGTCCCTGGTGTGTGCAAGTGGCCAGCACGGTTAGCTCACTTCGCTAATCTGATCTGAGAACGAAGCTAGTACGAACCCGAGCACGTAACGGGGGACGCACACTGATTAACACGTTATGGAATTTATCTTAGACGCTATACATGTACATAACACATGCCAAAAACCCCACAGCAGGCCACGCCCACAAGTGACTCGTCACCTGCCAGTGTGAACGTAAATGTGACGTGTGATCGCTGACCTTCATTAGAAAAACATAAACATGTGGTTATAATGAGAGAATTCAATTACAACGAGAACGGAAAATGTGCTGCTTGCAAAATCAACAGTTACATTTTATTAAGAATAATTTCTGAATTGTTTCTCTGCATCGACAGTCCGAGAGAGGAAGAGGCGGGTCTGGGTAAACACTTCTTATTCATGCGTGGCTACGATCAAAAGGAGATTAACCCCGAATCAATAGGCGAGTCGGCCACCTAATGACGCTCCCTGGACAGCCGGGGTCAGGGTTCCGAGTTCATCGGCTGACCTTTAAATACTCACACCATGGTTAAAGAGGAAACAGTTAAATCTGCCCTTTTTACGCCAGCAGGCGTTACGAGCCTCCGCAGCTACAAAGCGCAGACGGGGGTAGAGGAGTGGCACAGCTCCGAGTGCTCACTAAACCATTCAATAACCAGGCTGGGATTTCACCAAGACAGACAGAGGCGGTCTCGACGACAAGCAAGAGAACAGGAAAGGCCAGAATATTCACACCGTTTCAATCTTTCAGAAATCAAGAATTTCTCTCTTTATTAAAATCACACTAAGCAAATGACTAAAGGAATGGAATAATTCGATTTCAGCATCGATCAGACGCGAATTATTACAGCTGACGGGACAAAAATATATATATATCATTTCCTGATGTGTAAAGGCTTTTCTACTAAACACACGACGCATCACACAGTGACCGGCTGCGAAATGAGGAAACGGGGAAAAACCGAACCGATACTTTTATTTAACATCTGCACAAATAAATGATTTAACACCGAAAAGAAGTCAAAAGGAATTGGTACAAATTCCAAGTAAAATTATTTTAAAGAATGGAAAATGTTTTAAAGATTGAAGGCAGTCGGAGGTTCAGAGTCTGAACCTGAAAACACCGTGACGTGAAATGTGACAGGATTCATCATGATATTAAACGATGTTGCTCAACTTTACTAAGTACTCGCTTTTTGATTCGTTATACTTTATTTCTAAAGTCAGACTTTTTAAGGAGTATTAAACAAAGTGTTGGTTTTGTTTCCTCCGGGTGGGTTATTGTTATAGTGTGTGCGCGCGCGCGTGTTTCTCCACTGATTTAATAAAGCGTTGAATGTTTACCTTCTTATCAGTCAGACTTCCATCAGGGTTGAGCCGGAAGCCTCCCACGTGGATGGTCTTCTTCGGGTCGACCTGGCTGATGGAGTATTTCAGCTCCGCCGCGATCGCCATGCAGGCTGAAGGACACGCGGCATCGTTACAGGCTCGTTCCGTCACTCGCTACACATTAGCAATGTTCACTTGCACTGAACTGGCTTTAAAACTTCTCTCAATACTCGGTGAGAAAACGTAAAAGAACGTGAGGGTGTGAAACCGAGTGACTAGGAACGACAGCGGCATAGCTAAAGTAGCTAGCCAACAGCGTGCTAGGTAATTAAGCTAACTTGTAGGAGATTCTGAACACTTACATATAACATATCCAACATCATTACAGCTATTTTATACGTTCATTTCTCGGAAAAACAAAATAACTCAAGTGTTGAATCGCATGCGCCATTTTTTTTTTCTTCATAAAAACCATAATTACACAAAGGTCGTCTCAAATTTCACTTAAAGCTTAAACAAACTTTGAACTTTAGCCATTTTGCACTGAAGGGAATCGATGGTGAAAGTCGATGATGTAAACAAACATCTAGGCTGTAAATATAAGACTTGAGACGCAGCTCTGGATCCGAGCGTCCTGGACATTTTGCTGGTCAGAGGAATCAGTTACAAGGTCAAAAGGTCATCACAACACACTTTTCTCTTAACCATCCTGGTTAAATAAACGCTGCCCGAACAAAAGCAGCCACAACGCTCAGCTCCGTGTTGGGAAACACGCTTACAGCTCACTACACACGTACGTTTATAGAGGGGTAAAATAAAGCAGGGTTGAACGCTGTGAAAGCGGGAGCGGCGGCTGTCCTGACATGGGGGCGGAGTCTCGTCGTGCTTAGTCATGCTCGATCGTCCCCATGGTAACTGCCAGGCCTGGGCGCCTCTTAAAAACAGGATTTCACTGACTGGAGCTTGGAGAGTTCAGCTCACGGTGACCATCACGATCCCATCATCCCTCACGAACACGTTCAGGAAAATGATCAGTGTTGGAGTTAACGATGGCGTTACCGCCTCCTGCAACGGCGTGTCCCGGGCTGTTTAGCTCTCTTACACCACAGCCGTCAACCTAGCATTAAAATCAAGTCATTAAAAAACAAGGTCACACTTTTTAGCCGTTTATTGTTACATTTCATGTTGGGGAACGTCTACATAACAACGTAGTTCTCTCTTGAAGCTAAGAATTTGAAAATGCAGTCTCATGCATGACTCCAAAGCGCTGACACTGGAGACTCCTTCCCACACGACACACTACAGAAAATCTCACCAGAACAATGAGGACATGTTTTGAAATCTGT
>JAQQZR010000018.1:590084-609855 GCA_030068235.1 Notoglanidium macrostoma | reverse complement strand
TTTACACACGCCGTGTTATTTACACACACTGTTATTTACACACACAGTGTTATTTACACACGCACTGTTATTTACACTCGCCGTGTTATTTACACACACACTGTTATTTACACTCGCCGTGTTATTTACACACACACTGTTATTTACACACACTGTTATTTACACACACACACTGTTATTTACACACGCCGTGTTATTTACACACACAGTGTTATTTACACACGCCGTGTTATTTACACACACTGTTATTTACACACACAGTGTTATTTACACACGCACTGTTATTTACACACGCCGTGTTATTTACACACACTGTTATTTACACACACAGTGTTATTTACACACGCACTGTTATTTACACTCGCCGTGTTATTTACACACACACTGTTATTTACACTCGCCGTGTTATTTACACACACACTGTTATTTACACACACTGTTATTTACACACACACACTGTTATTTACACACGCCGTGTTATACACACACAGTGTTCAGTTATTTATCATGCTGATTTTGGATGATATAAGAAAAGCCCTTGCAGGTTCACTGCATCTTACATCTAACACACCTGATCCATCTCTTGTGCTCCGGCTCTTCTGTTTACGCACCAGACGTTTCTTTTGGAAATGTTTTCCTAGACCCCGATGCCTCACCCTGCGGAATGTCAACATTTACCCAGAGTGGTGCTATTCTAATCCGGCCGAGTGCGGACCGGTGAAGGGATTAGGGCCTGGTTTGTTTTCCTGCAGCCTTGGAATGTTTCCTCAGCAGAGCTTTTTTGTGCTGCAGGTCGTCCCTCCGTCTTCTCTCTCCTGCTTTTGTGTCCTTCAGCATGTCTGAACCGCGCAGAGTCAACAGCGCGGCTCGGCTCTAAAGCGCAGCGCCGCTGGAATGCAGCTCTCTGTTGCAACAGTCTTTAAAGCTCCGTTACTCACACTGCTCATTAAGCAATTTGAGTTTCACCCTGCGAGCGTGAGGTCGTGTGTGTGTGTGTGTGTGTGTGTGTGTGTGTGTGTGTGTGTGTGTGTGTGAGGAAAGCTCAGCCCCGTTTACTTCTGCACCTCTGCATCACTCAGCGATGGCTTTGTGCAGAAGACGTGAACTGCTTTTTACACACACACACACACACGCACACACACACCTCTCATGGCTATGTGTGGGGGAGTAACAACCCTCAACGTTCTCTGTAGTACCCTACCACAGGGCCTCCTTATCACAAAGGGTTCCAAGGAGAAGCTGAGAACCTGTGCTTATGAATCCAGTGAATCTTGAACTGCCTTGGTGCTTGGTACTTGGTTCTTGGTGGTTTCTTTAAGGGTTTATTGGATATATAAATATTCTGAGACTACAAACGGGGTTCTGCTTGGAACCCTGCCTAACGATCACTAGTTATCAACCCTAGTTGATGGGTTCTACATAGGAGCTCCAGAGGAACAGCCAAAGGACGCTTTATTATCCAAAGACCCCTTGAATAACCCCTGTACCAACATTCAGCTGCCCAAATACACTAAGAGAAAAATTGATCATTAAGGTTACTTAGCATCCTAAAGAGGTTTTACATCGAACCTTTTTTCTGATAGGGAATTCCTGTTGAAGGGCATTCCAAGAGGATGCTAGAACCTCTTATGATGAGACAACAGTCTGTTGCAGGGTTCTACAGAGAACCTTAAAGAACCAGAAGAGTTCTCTTGAGGGGGTGTTAATGGGTTAATGTTAACTGCTTTTTAGCAAGGTAAAGGGTTGGATTGGAACCATTTCTGATAGAGGAACTGTTTAAAGTAACCTTATATTATTTGTGGAATCCTTAAAGAACTTGTGAGGAACTTTTCTTTAAGAGGTGAGTGTGCAGTGCAAACTTTACATTATTGCTGATTATTCTCTGTTTAACAGCTAGAACCTGTCAGAAGTTGAATATTTCGCTTCCTGGTACTTGGTACACTCTTGTTGGTTCTTTACGGATTAGTTAGATGATTACGGATTCTTGGCTTCCATAAAGGTTCTACTTGGAACCCTTTCTGACAGGGAAACTGCGCTTTAGGGTTAAATGGAATCTTTCATGATTCATTCACAGGGAAAACCGAGGAACCCTTAATGCACGTGAGGTCCTCTGTGAGAATAAAAAAAAGTACAAATGAAATACACTGTAGATAAAGACAATAAAGATTAGTGTAGTTACATAACCAGCCACCAGATGTCGCAATTTCCTATAGTCACTGACTTCTACTTTTTAAATGGGGATTTTTACAGCGTGGTGAAACAAATTAATGAAGCACAGAAGCAAATTATAAAAAAAAAACTCTGCAATTAGGGCTCTAAACTAGCGATCAGGAAGTCGAGAGTTCAAATCCCAGAAGTTTAAGTAGCTCTGGGTTAAACCATGCCAAAGAAAAGAAACGTGAGCATGTTAAAGACCGAGTGTAATGCATTCTAATTAATGTTAGTCCTAATGTCAAACAGTTTATTATTATATACTACAGATATACTGCTATTACCCTGATGTTTACTGTGCAGTTTTCTAGAACATCATTTTCATTGGCCTTTTTTCATTCATGATTTTGCTGAGGTAAAGTTATTGGGTAACGTCACTAAAGCTAGCTCGTGTTGCACCAAATGACTGTAGAAGAGATAAATATACATAGCTAGCTACCTCACCCAATACGGCAAAGTATTAAACATGTCAAATATGGTGGCTAACCTTTACCGTTAGCTACAGAATATAGCTAGTTAGCTAGCTCAAATCGGAATGTAAGGATATTGAGGGTGGGATCTGGGGTTAGTAATAACACGGTAACACCATGCTAAGCGCTAGCTCATTAGGAGAGAGAGCCATTTTAGGTGGTGCAAACCCCGCCTCCTTTGTGCAGTGGTGCATGATGGGACAGGTAAGTGCAAAAAACGTCTGAACTTCATACATTGTGTAAATCCAGTCGCTCATCCAGGTCTGTTTTTTCTTTCCGTGCTTCTCGGTTGCTAACATAAGTATTCGATTCATTTAATGAATCCAGCAAAATCAGACGCTGCACTTCATTAGCATAGTTTATTTTTTTACATCTTTGTACACATGAAATGAAAAAAAAAAAATCAGTTACTGGTGTAAATATACAATTAAAAACAAAACAATTACACACTTTATCTTTAAATACAGCGAACACATTTTTATATCTCTCACTATTTCAAATAACGAAATGTGATTCTGTAAATAGTTTAGATCCGTCGAAAAAATCTAATATACAAATCTGTGTAGAAAAATATAATTTATGAGTGTCGGACTATCCGGTAAAATAGAGCAGTCAGTCAGCATTCAGAGAGATTTAACGTCTCCTCAATCTCGCCTCATCTCTGCGAATCCCGAATCCCGTCGTTATGCCTCCGAATGATTCAAAAACAAATAAATTATTTAATGAAACACGTTGTCGGGATTCTCGAGTCACTAACGAAGTGATGCAAGGAAAAAAAATTAAATCCACACTAATTATTAGGACATGTTTTCTCATACTTTTGTGTCCATAATTTTGCTTCGGTCTGTTAGGCTAATGTCGCTAACAAGTAATGGACGTTTATGCATACCTGATTAGCTAAAGACTAATACACACTGAGGGATACGGTACAAAAACCCAAAAAACCATCACAGAGTCCGGTTACGTAACACGGTTTGAGATGAATGTGTGATGATTATCGACTCTGCAGTTTGACTGGTGCTCATAAGCGTCCATTAGCCTGGTTAGCATGTAGAACATGTTGTGTAACTGACTACATGTGAGGTAAATGTGATTTATTTTCCCTCCAAAACCATTTCTTTTAGTTAATGCCACTGAGCAGAATGTTTCTGTCCAAAATGCTAATGCTAATGCTAACTATGAATGAAGCCACAGTTACAATAGAAGTGTGAGGAGCAGGCATGAGACAGAGAAGTTCTCCATTTTGGAGCAGTTAGCATTTTAGCCATGACTTAGCATTTTTAGATTGAAGCACGTGAACTTAGATTTCGCTACCTTAATAAATCCAGATCAGCTAATTTGCTTGAACATAAACACACCGAACGTTGGACACTGAGAGTCTGTTGGAAGTCCGGCTGCTTTAGTTGGTTGCTAGCAAGTTGATTCGCTAGGAATAAAAAGTGAAGAAGAAAAAGGCTGAGAGGTTTGTATAAAATATCAAACCTGACTAAAATTAGCACGTCATCTATTTGCGCTGACGATATGAAGGACGTGAACGCAGCCTGTTCTGCTAGTGAGCAATGCTGTGCGTTTGCACGTCGTACGCCACCAAATTTCAATTTATTCACAAAAATCTGCGAAGTGAAGCCACCGATCGTGACTGATTTCCATTCAAATGAATGGAGTTTCTCTGACAGAAAACTAGAAAGACTGGGCCTTAAACGTGAACAGCCAGCGATTAGCCCAAGCACACCATGCTAACTGGCGTCTATTAGCTTGCTTTCTTAGTTAGCATAGTTAGAATTTGCATTTTGGACTAAAACGTTCCTGTAAATTGTACGAGTCTCAGCTCGAGCTTGAAATCCCGAGTGGGTGGAAAGCGTCCCGGTCCAGCAACCACGTTCCGACGTGCAGCAGCATCCTGGGATACCAGTGAATCCCGTCCTGCTGTGAAGTAACGTTTGAATCCGGTACAATCCAGCGCCACCATGAGGTCGCCGTGAGCACGTGACTCAGACGGAGTGGCGCAAAAGCCCAGTGCGCCCAGCGATGCTCCTCCACGGCAGCGTAGCACGAAGCTAGCGCGGCGTCCACCACGATGGTCCCGTGAGCGGTGAGCGGCGCGTACGAGCCCCTGTCCTGCACCGCGTAAACGCGCTCTACACGTGCACTCCTCAGACGTCCCCGCCCTTCCCACACAAACACTTCCTGCCCTGATTTCACACCGCTCGCAAACTTCGCCTCCATCCCCGAGGCAGCCGAGTCATCCCGGACGAAGACCAGGTGCGCCGGCGTGAGCCTCAGAGTCACGTTCGGCTGCGACGTCTCAAGTACGAGGAATGTCCGCTGCACGTTCACGTCTCGGTCCAGGAAGGCGATGAAGTCGCTGTACACCGTGTTTCCCAGCTCATCTGCTGCAAGAACCCGATCGCCTTCCTTCAGATCCTCCAGCCGCTTCGTGCTTCCGTCCGAGAGGTAAACCGCCGCGGATCCAGGAAAGCAGCCACCGGATTTAGCAGCGACGGAATTTTCTGGTGTGAAAGACAAGCAATAAAATAAACAAGTTCAAACATGAGTTCTTGTGCAAAGTTTAAACGGTTTATTGTTCGTGTTGTTTGTCATGTAACGTGACGGGCTGCGAAAGAAGAGAAGCCGGGGAGGGGACGAGCGTTTATAGCTGCTATAACGTGAGCGAGAACAGGAATCAACTCGTTTTAATGACATAAAATATAACTTTAACGGATTAAAAGTATGACAATCCTGAATCATACAAGATGGCCGCCGAGTCGGCGCTGTAGCTTTTTAACAGATTGATTAACAGGTTTTTATAAACCAGAAGTGGATTATTCGGAACAGCTAGATGTAGATTTCGTAATCTGGTGGTGTGGTGTGCTCCTGCGGCGCCTGGTGACCCGCTCAGGTGTGTTACAGCAGCACGGTTCTGATGTAAATGTTGTTAAACGCAGTCGCTGCTGATGGAGCGCTAATTGAAAAGCACAAGGCGTATTGTCATTCTAATCGAGTCTGCAGGCGGCTCCCGCACCATCCCAGCTCGTTTATTTAGGTGTTTATGTTTCAAAAGTCTTCTGTGACTGTTTGTTCAGGTGCACACACACACACACACACACACACACACTCACAGCCAGTGCAATACGCAGCTCAGAGCAAACACGCCTCACGCCAGGCATTTGTATTGTAATCGCCTAGCAGATGTGTGTTGATTGACACACACCAGAAATCTGTGCCTTAATCCTCGATTCTTCTTCTGAATGCATGAGCAGGAATGAAGCCAATTGCTCAAGCTGCCAAGCGAACAGTGAGGAATAAACACCACAAAAAGGTTTTCATTCTCACTAAAATGGTGTAAATCTCCTAGCCTTAAAATTCCATATCGTACAGGCTACAGTGCACAAAAACTATCAAAATCATTTTTTAAAAATTTCCTTTTCTTTCCATCCCCTTTTGACTTTTTCTCCTCTAGTGGCTTTCAAAAAGTTTCATTCATTGCTAACGAAATCCTTCTTGTCCTTCGGAGAGTGGATAGCTGGAGATGCCTTTAAACCATGCTAATAAATAATAGAATTAATTAAAAATAAAAAGGAACGGTGCACTACCAGACTTTCCCGTCACCCCAAATGCATGTATTCGGTCTAAAACATGTCGGATGTCTGTTGCTGTTTGTTTAGTGAGAAATGGCTGTCGTGTGTTAGCTAATATTGAACATTTGGATTCTAAAAAACGGAATTAAAAGCCTGGAATGCGAAAGAACTCCTAAATTTAGCACAAGAAAATTAAATAAGCATCACTGTGCAGCTGGACGTTACCTGGGCGGCCATCTTGGAAAACCAGATTTAAAATGTATTTTTTTAAACGCAGTGTGGTATCATTTCGGCCCTCCTGAGGTGGCGCTATAGAGATGGTGCTGTACTAATATTTTTGAACATTATTTTAAATATTTTAACAATGCGGTATGATTACAGATTCTGAGTGAGATGGACTTTTCTAGCGTCACGCTCCAATTTATTGAACACTTCATTAAACATTTATCATTGTTTTGAAAGTTTAATAGTGAAAGTGGGAGGCAAGGAAATGCCAGCGCCCCCTACAGTCACGGCTAATGACACTATGTTCATCATATAATAAACAGACGTAAGTTTTACATGTTTATATTCAGATAAATGAAGATGAACTGGATAATTCATGAGCGTGACTTCTTGCTCACCTGCTTTGACAGAGCAGTGTATGTGTGCTTTGGACTCGTAATAAACCCAGTCGAATCCGGCCTCCACGGCGAGTCTCGACAGCATCCCGTACTTGCTCTTGTCTCTGTCCGAGGTCGTGATGTCCACCGCTCGGCCCTCGTAATGTAAAGACTCTTCAAAATGGTTGCCGTCCTCGTCCCAGGCCTCTGTTACACGCAGCTTCACCCCGGGCCACTGGTTCATCACCGAGATAGCCAACGAGTTCAGCTTGTCTTTACATCGCTGTGAGAGACAGAGACGGAGACAGTGTGACAACTCGGGCTGACGCGATTACACCCTGAGCAGAAGGTTATTGATCCGCTCTCGTCTGAGCTCCGAATCAGTCGTTTCAGTTTGATTAATGCAGTATGAAAAGAGAGCTGGGAAAAAACAGCTCTGGCGAAGTTCCCATAAAAACGATGGGCCGTTTTGCAGTTGATTAGGGACGGGAGTTCATCGTCCGGGCCGCCGACTCCAGCGTGCCTCGTTTTAAATCTAAATCTGTAAGTAGTTGTATAGTAATTACGCCCTGACCCATTGGGCTAAATTGTGGCATTGGTTGCGTTCCACATATGGAGAGTCTGATCAATAACTTAGGAAGTTAAATGGAGCTGGGAAAAAAATCCAATCTTAATTTAAACTAAATCCCAAAATGGCAGCCAACTGGATCTTTCCCACACCACATGACTGTAAAAATGATCAATTAATACCAAATATGTATGGATTACAGAGCAGGAACACAAAGGCCTCTCTACTGGATATACAGTGCACTTCATAGAGCACAAACACACTGATTTTATACCCTACAAAGTGCACTTGTATAGGAGTAATAGCTCAGATGCTTGTTGTTCATCAGTGGACGTATACTTACTTTACAGATTGTTACAACATTCCTCAATACCCTATGAAGTGCACTTAGGGAGCAAAATCCCAAACAGGACAGAGTGGAAAGGTACCCTATGAAGTTCTCTTCTAGGGAAATATCCCAATAATGCCACTGTACAGCGTGTAGAAGCCAGTGGTTGTCATTAGGTGCACTTAAAACCCATAGATAGCCCTTATATTAGCTAATGTTTAATACCCCTTGAAGTGTACGTCTGTAGGGCGTAGGGAACTGGATCGGGAATTGGAAAGTGGCTCATTTCTGGACAATATCTCATACATAATAGCCCTTATTTGAAACACTATGTAGTGCACTTGTAAAGTGGGTGACATTCCAAATAAAGCTGAAGTACAGTTACAGTGTGTAAAATGCCCGATGGGCTCCCTCATAAAGTGCACAAGTTGGAGATAAAAGCACTTTTGTAACTGTTCTTCACAGGCCACGTAACTTTAAGTACCCTATATGAAGTGCATTCGTGTAAGAACTGAAATTCCAAATGGCTGAGAATTTCAGCTGATATTTATTTTTACTCTGAGAAGTGCAATTATACCCAGATAAACTGCACCATGTAGAGCATCGAAATCATCATTTTCTACCCTCAGAAGCAGCACAGTTCCAATATTTGTATTTGATCAGCGCTTCAAAATCGCAACCCTGGATTTAAACCCGAACTGGGCGTGGCCTAAAGCGGTCAGTTTTCTCATGCTGTGTAAATTCATGACATTTCCTCTAGCTCGGAATCCCGCTCACGGGGTTGTTATTCTTGTCTTCAGTATTTTCTGATGAATTTAGTTGGGTCTGTTTCCCAAAATATAAAAGTTAGTATTAGAATATAAACCACTGCGACACTGACCAGGCAGTTACTGAGGATGAACGAATGAACCACATTTCTGTGAGCTTCAATCTGTATTTGTTTCTGTTTAGAACACATTAACTGGTCATTCTGAATCATGTAAATTGAATCCTTACTAGGAAGTGCAGAGTTTTGGTGTTAATAATAATAATAATAAGATGGCATTCTTTCTCGGTCTATTTGCATCCAGACTGACTGTTTCTTCTTTAATCCAACTTATTCTCTAAAGACATTTCCAGTGTTTATTTAAGCCTTCGTGTTGGCGAGTTCCATGTAAATGTCAGTGATAAACAGAACACACACACACACACACACACACATTCAGACGAATTGTGAGCCACGCTTTTGCGGAAAACGGTGCAGTGTAAGCACAACTCACTGATTCAATTATCTAGCCTTGTTACGCAATAAGCTTTAACTGTACTGTGATTCGTATGAGCCTCAAGCGCAGGACGTTATGATGGATGTGTCATCTTTACCTGAACAAACACGAATATAGAAATTTTTATATTAAATTTGTGTCGACCTGCACCTGTAGCACAGGTTATAATGTGGCATTAAAATATCACGCATTTCATGTATTATTACAAAGATTGTGTTCTTATGATTGCAGCTCAGCTTCGTTTATTTAGAGAGAATTTAGCTGTACATTTATTACACTATCCATCATATTTATTTATTTACTGGAGCCATTAAAGATTTTTGTCTGAATTTTCCACACAGAAATGTTTATATCATATTAACAGCAAATCCTCCTAGTTTTATTTAGCTCCAATTAGACCTAGATGAAAGTGTACATAGTTTGAACTTTGGATTATCTGTTTATATTTTGATTGATTGAATGATTTATCAGCCTACCACCTTTCTAACAACTAGGGTCAGTTTACAAAGTAGGTAACACCAATGAATGAAGGAATAAATAAATAAATAAATAAAGGAGTAGAAGAGAACTTTAGCTGAGATTTGATTTGAAGGAAGTGTTGGTGGTAATGAATTTCACAAGTAGGAAAATGTTGATAAAAACAAATATATAATGAATAAAAAAAGGATTAAATATTCAGAAAAATATAACCTATGTATGAAACATATGTCAGTCACATATAATAAAACTGATAGTGTAATTTATTCATTTTTATCTCATTCAATTAAAGCGGCCAATTAACAAATATAACACTAGCAACTAGTCAACATCATCATCATCATCATCATCAATCTTTTGGCTATACATCACCGTGCACACGCCTGGACTGTTTATTTAAATGTATTGATTTATTTTTAATCCCCCAGCGTCGGCACGTGCGACTTTGCATCTAAAGATAAAAAAAAATCACTTTATAAAATCCAAATTAAATAATAAATAAAGTGCCCCCACCCCTTGCCCGCCCTGTACCTGGGTCATGAGCCTGTCTGCGTTTGTGTTCTCCTCGTCCTTGAAGATGATGTCGGGGTTGTAGTTGGGTGTGAGCTCCTTGAAGCGCTCCGAGTTGCGCGTAATTTTCCCCTCGTACTTTCCGCTCGCGCCCAGCGTCTTCTCCGCCACGTTGGGGATGAACTGCTTGTAGGCGAGTGGAGTCAGTCTCTTCGGCTGTCTGCGCTTGCCATAGCCCCGGCCCGGACCGCAGGCGCGCGCGCAACCGGCCAGCAGCACGCACACGGACGAGACGAGCGCCAGCTTCCGGAGCAGCAGCGTCAGGTCCATGTCTCTGCCTCCTGTGCGTCTCCGAGCTTCAGATCTCTCACCGATGCCACGATACCTGCACTGCTGCCTCCAGCTTTTCTGTTGCTTTTCCCGTGTGCCTGGCTGTGCGTGTGTGCGCGCGTCCGTGTCGGTGTCCGCGTGTCCGCGTGTGCGCCCTCGCAGAGCAGGTGCAGGAAGCGGCTCTCACCGGCTCTATGCGCTGGAGTGTGTTGGGGATGCTGGAGGAGAGGGAGTGTGTGAGCGCAGTGCGAGCTCATTGGCTGAAAACCCTCGTGCACACACTCCGACCTGTAACTCTACTGTAACAGTGTGAGATCAGCACAGAGGTGCAGGTGAGTCACATCCACACTGCTCAAGTCCTCAGATCCTCCTCAGGTCCTCCTCAGATCCTCCTCAGGTCCTCCTCGGATCCTCCTCAGGTCCTCTTTACCCGGCTGTCTCAGAGGAAAAGCAACCAGGTAACCGGTCACGTGACGCTCGGCCCGGGGACCAGCGGCTCAGGCCCAACACCTCCTCCTGCATCTGCTCATCAAACACACAGCGGACCGGACATGTAGCACCTATAAAACACACGAACAGAGCCTTGCATAAGTATTCACCCCCTTTAACATTTCCGCATTGTCTAGGGTTAAAATGGATTTTCTCTCATGAATCTACACAAAACAGACCATCGTAATGAACTGGGGGAATTTTTAAATTTTTAAATAAAACATGTAGAACTTGAGATTGCATAAGTATTCACCCCATGAGGACATGGCTACAGCATCAAATTCTTAATGAAGAATTACATCATAAGCCCATTTTGTCAGTAGCTGAGTTTATGGTCCTGAGTTTATTTATTTTTAATCTTTCAATTCAATTACAAGATGATTTTCATTACGTAAGTGGATGCTAAATTGTTTTATTGGAACACCTCGTACTACCCTGTGCCCTTGTTGGTGAGGGGGTAGTGTTTCTCGTATCTTTTCCCTATATATCATTCATATCACGAGGCTCTAGTGGCCTTTAATGTTAATTTAAGGCATATAAACCCGTAGTAATTAGTTTTTAGAGTAGAGCTTTAAAGTACACAGACTTTTATAAGTAAGACAAAGGTTCGAAAGGTGCACACTCTAGGGCACAAACACTACTACGCCAAGTAAAGGTACAGTTTAGTACCCTTGTTCTGAGAGTGCAGGCCTACAAATTGACACTTTGGTTTGACAGCCAGGTATCACTATGGATGGTGACTGATTGCTTTAATTCATTGCTAACAATGTTAGCATGTTTGGTTGCTTTCAGAGTTCCTGTAAATATTTTCCTAGTTAGCAAATATCATAAAATGTCTTTTTCAGTGTGAAATTTTAACTTTACACCTCAGTGCTGGTCAGAGCTTGTCGATTAATTTTCTGGTATAGTGGACGGTCCATATAAACAGACTCAAAAACATGTATAATCATTGATATGGTGAAGTTTTCTGTAAGGAGACATTAATTCAGCATTTATGGAAGGAGGCTCCAGTGTCAGTGCTTTGTAACAGTTAGAAGTAAAGATATAACTTTAAGATTTCTTTAAAAAAAAATTTAAAAATCACACTCGGCAAATTGCTGTTCTCTAGGAGGAATAGAGCACTTGGGAATGTGCTTTCATAGGAATAGAATTAACTTCAGGAATTTGAGAGTTGCTGCACTTTTCCAGAGTCTCGTGTGCAGCTCGAGCCTAAAACTTAGATTTTGTCCTCAGTTTGTCTCACGCTGTAAGTAAACACTCCTGAGTGCTGACTGCAGCTTTACTCAACACACGTAACACTCATTGTCGTCATGGCGCTCACTCCAAATCATACGAGCGCTCTTGTAGGTCAGCAGATATCTTACAGGAGCAGACGGGAGGCTTAAAGGATTAGTTCACCTAAAAAGTGGCGACTACAAATTTATCTAAAAATGTTTCTTTTTATATTTAAATATACATAATAAATAATCACAGTGATTTTCATCACTATTGAAAATCATTATCAAACAAAAATGGTGTAAATAATACGCCTCAAATAACACAAAAATATTTTTTTCCAGGTCGATACTGAACATGTGTCACCAATAAGGTGATTGGTTCATTTGACTGGGGGGCGGGGCTTACCACACTCCTGAGTGTTATTCACCTTATTGTAAAAATGATCCTCAAACTGTCTCAAATTCAGTATAAATTAACTTTTATTTTTTCTTTGTCAAAGAAATAGCCAAATCTAGCTAGCTCACATGAGGCGCGAAACTGCAAACTATAAAACTAGCAGTGGAACCACGTGAATTTTGAAAAAACTATCAAACATCACAAAAAAGTTGCTACGCCTGCATGAGGTGGTTTTTCAGACGATTCAACAATAATAATATTCAGTAATATTTTGCAAAATTGAAATGCAAACACATGTTCTGCATTTAAGTCACACGGCATGCAATTGACTGACATGACGTGAGTTGAATGCAATCGAAATCACCATGGCAACACTAATCAGGTCTCAGAGATCGGTCCCTACGTTTAATTGGAATGACTATTGCGGGAGGAGAAAACCCCGCTTTAATCACGTAACATCACTCAGTGGAAACACAGACCATTCAGTACTGTGATTTGTTGACTTTTAAAAAAAAATCACTTTTATTCTGCGCAAAACTGCAGTGGAAACATGACTACAGGTAGAAGACGTTTGCAGGAATAAATCCACAGGAACTTGCGTCATCGATTCTCAGCATTTATAAAGTGAAACATACACAGGAAATGTCTCAGTGTGACGCTTACAGTCGCCAGATTTTTTTGGGAAATGTTTACATCTGATGAAGTCATTAGATGGCGAGGGCTCCGGAGAGAATCAAGTGACTGAATCAGAGCAGATCACAGTACAGCATGCAGGAACATCAGATCCAGGATCAGTTCACTTCTATCCGTATAACGGCTCATTCAGATATTACAAAGTGAAACTGATCCCGGAGCAGCTCTCTCCTTCTGAAGCTCACAGGTCAGCGTTTATACGGAAAGAACGTGTCCATGATGAACGTTAGGAGGCTGAGACGCCTTCAAGAAGATAAATGATTGAAATAAATCCAGCTCCTGGGAGGTGAGACCAGCGCTCTCTCTCTCTTTCTCTCTCTCTCTCTCTGTCTGTGTCTCTCTCTGTTTGTGTTGCCTGCTGTTTGTTCTCCTTTTCACACTCTTTAGAAATAATTTTTCCTCCCTCAGTCCCGTCACCCAAAAGGAATGAGCTGTGAATTCATGACACCTTCCCTGTTTAGACTTGCAGTGGTTCCACAAAATTTGCGTGTAAGTGAGCAAAGCGTCGCCCTCGCACCTCTCTGTGAGGGCAGAAAGCCAGCGGCCGGGCAAAGAAATCACTCTCGATTTTTTTTTACCTCACAACATCATCTATGAGATCCCCACATTTTGATGGACGGCTGTCAGAACCATCTGCCGCAAAGTAAACTCTCACATGCTCGTCAGAAAGCCGAGGTTAAGTCTGCGAAGCCCACAGCGAGGTGCAGCGCCGCCCTGACCGAGGGAGAAGTGTCTGAGAGCGAACGTGACGCTCGTCACTGTGACACGCTATACGTGTTTCGAACTCCTGTGGTTTATTTGGGAGTTTGTGAAATGCTCAGTTTTTCTGACAATCAGCGACATTCACATGCCAAAAATGTTGTAGAAACACTTCCTCGTAAAGGTGTGTGAGACTGCAGAAAGCGAGCCCATCCTCCGGCGGTCAACACCAGAGAGTGACGCGTCAGCGACGTGCTACACTTGCAGTTGAATTGAGCAGTGAACCCTAAAACATCTCGGCCTCTGCGTTTGATTGTTTAACGAGCTCTCGGTAGCCAGCCGTCATCAGGTGCCGCTGAAGAGTCCTGCTTCCGCTGCTGCTTTCCGCCCGGCTCAATACCTGTGGACAGCTCGCTCACTGGACCCTGCTAACCTGACAGCCAGGTGGGCTTCATCAGCAGCCACAGGAAATGCTTGGCCTAATGACGGTGAAGAGCTTCCTCTTTAACTGCGAGAGGAGAAAAGCTGACCACTTTCTCCTCTCCGCCTCGCCGTCGCCCGCTCTTAATCGTCTGTGAAATCAAATCACACGAATCTCAGCAGTCATTCATGTAGTGTGTGTGTGTGTGTGTGTGTGTGTGTGTGTGGTTATTAGGACCAGATGAAATTGTTTCAGTGTTTTGTGTATGTTCATGATTGAAAGTAAAATTACTGAGGTTGTTATGAACCGTTCTTCCCCCTCAGCTTTGTGTGTTTAATTACTAACAGCGCCCTGCTGCACGGTAGATAATGACCTGTTTACCTGTAAAAAAATGAGAACAGCATAAAGTTTTCTGAGTTTTACTACAAAGAAAATAAGCAAGTGTGACTGTCTGAGACTTTTGAGTTTTAATGGCAAAGGCTGGTCTTAGCGAATATTGACTTTGTTTACATTATAGTAATAAAGTAGACAATGTAAATGTCCGGATTAAGTGTTCTTCTGTTTCTGTCCTACAAATGTGTACTTCTGTTAAGTGTGCTCATGTTAAGCTCTCTTTGTTGAAGTGTTCCTCAATTATGCCTGTTTGTGTTAAGTATGCTTGAGTTGAGTGTGTTCTTGTGACCTCATGAGGTTGAGGTTACGTGACCTCATGCCTGCACCCTGACTGTCCTTCCTGCCAGCAGCTCATCGTTAGCTATAATGTGCTAATTCTGATAAAACTGGTTAAACCTCCAGTAACAGCAGCCTGCAGTGTGTGTAACCAGTGTGAGTGTGAACATTGAGCGTGTGTGTGTGCTGTAAAAGCTGCACGGTTACACACGCTGTACATTAGGGGTGTGAACGTATATCACATATATATATATATATATATATATATATATATAGTTCCCGTATGGGTGAGTTGGTGGTTTGTGACTGAGGTGTGTATCTCCAGGACCTGTCTCTGTGCATTTCATCCTGGACGTTGCTCAGCAGTGATCAGCGCTCGTCCAGACACATCAGTAAATAATCTGAGAAAGAAGCGGTGTGAGTGTTTGATACGTGATGGACTGAAGTCGGAGTGTTGGGAATAAACGCATCCCTCTGCCCGTGTTGTGAAAACGAGCGGCGCCTTTCATTAGCTCACAATGTCAGGCTGCGGCTTGGATCGAACCGTCTGTCGCTATAGTAACTGGCAGCGGTGAGTGATTGCGCAAGGTGAGGTGAAGGAGTTCTTCGTGGTTTGTTTTCTTTTTTCTTCCCCGAGCTGTCGAAGGCAGACAGGATCGATAGAAAGGCCGAGGTGATGAGGATCGGCGCTGAATCCCGCTCCATGCTCGGCATTTGTCCTGAGTCATTACCCACAATTCCACCAGCACAGGAACAGAGAGAGAGAAAAGAGGCCACGGTGTGCGCGGGTCGGCGCGACGTGTGGCTGCGTTTTATTACCACTATGAGATTTGTATTGATCATGTGAAGCGTCTCGTCGGATGATTAAAAAACCAGCCGACTGATGTTCGAGTCGTGTTACTGCAGAAACCGAGCAGAAGTTTTTAAAAACGTAAAGAATTCTAACGAGGGACAGCGAATTAGTAGACGCGTTTACTCTTAACTCCTCCTCTTTACACAGTTTAATGAGTTTTACAGGTTGATAATCTGGATTAAAGGCAGGACGAGATGTCAAGTTTGTGTTTTGTCGTGGAAACAGAGTTTATTTTAAGGACAGGTTTCTGAGGTGTCCACTCTCATCCACAAAGGGCCGTGTGGCTGCAGGATTTCAGGCCAGTCAAGCAGGAGTCACACCTGATCACACCTGCTCCATCAGCTGACTCAGGTGACTCAGGTGTGGCTTCTGCTTGGAGGGAATGAAAACCTGCAGCCACAATGGCCTTTTGCGGATAAGACTGGACACCTCTGAGTTAAGTGTTCTTCAGGTAAGTGTGTTTCTGTTCAGTGCCCTTTGGTTAAGTGTTATTTGTTTAAGTTTGTTTTAATGAAGACTTCTTTAATTAAGCGTACCTCTGTTAGGTGTTCTTCTCTTAAGTGATTTTCAGTTCATTGTTCTTCAATTAAGTGTTCTTAGTATAAGTGAGCTTCAGTTATTCCCCTTAAAGTTCCTGTAGAGAACATTACAGTGAAATTATTCCAAGTAGAACCCTTTTAAGTGATGAAGAACTCTTCATTATTGAATAAATCCTTAAAGAAGCCGTTTTTGTTTTCTCTATAAATCTGATTCTATATTAAGTATTAACCTCCTGACAGGTTCTAGGGGTTAGGAAGAAAATAATGAGGAATAATCTGGAGTTTGTTCTGCACATTTACCCAGCGAACACACACACACTTTTAGAACATGCGTTTTTTCAGGGTTAAGGGTTCAGGGTTAGTTCTTTAGGGGTTAATAAGGGTTCCAATAAATGCTTCAATTTGGAATCTCTTCTGAGAGGAACCACTTTGCTGTAAGGTTCCACCTGGAACCTTTAAGGGTTCCCCCAGTGAGACGAGTGACGGACCTTTAGGGTTTGATAGCGCTGCAGTGAGACGCGTACTCGGTGCGGTTTGACGTTTATGTTCTGCGTCTGCAGTATTTTTACCTGTTTGTTGGAGAAAATGGGCCAGAAATCTCCTGAGCTCTGCAGATTAGAACATTGTTTTCGGTCTAATTGTGGGAAACGAGGAAAGCAGATTAGAGGCGCTGCAGGAATGCCAGAAATTCACCCGTGTCAGGGGCAAGCTGCTGCATTAAGCTGTTGTGGCCTGATGCTTGCCTGCTGAACATTGCGTTATTGTTGAAGTTCAGGAGAAGGAGTTTAGCAGCGCCGCTAGTCACATAGCCAGCGATAGCATCCAGACGTAGCGATAATATCCAGTACTGTCAGTAACGCTGCATTATAGCTGTGTTTAAATTCTGACTGTTACAAAGCGCTCACACTGGAGACTCCTTCCATAAAGGTTACATAAACACCTCCTTACACATCTGTGCCGTGAATGAGCCGTCACTATAGAAACGATAACGCATTATTAGCCGCTGTTATAGAGAATTAATCATCACCTTCTGACCAATCAGAGAGCAGAACTCAGCAGCGCTGTGGTGTAAATAAACAGTACATTTTGTCATGAGTGAGAATCAAGCAGCCCTAATTCGTCACATCAGCCGTTTACGCGAAGTGTTTTTCTTGTGGTCACTCAGAAAGTAGTGTTCTTGTAATTCAGGCGGAGTGTTTTCGGGTTTCCTGCTTTGTGGTTAGCGTGGTGTTAATGCTGATGAGGTAGCGTGCCTGTGAGCGCTCGTCCTCACGGAGGTTGTTTCATTTCATAACGTTATTCAAACAATTAGCACCGCTGTGTGTGAAGTCTGACTAATAGTTTGTAATGTTTACACAATGTGCCTCAGCTTGTTAGGCAGAAAGCCGAGGACTCGCCGCACTCAAACACGTTACAAAGGAGAATTGTAGGAGTAAAGTCCTTCAATTTCACAAAGCCACTTAAAGCGCGATTAACGTTTTCTCCGTGACGTGTCCGAGCGAGAAACCAGCTCACTCCTGCGATGACGGTGACGCTGACCGCTATCAGGAAGTCATATTCTGCTGGATTTAACAGCTTCTACACTTCCTTCAGCAGAGCCTCAGTACATTTTATCAACAAATTAAACATCACCTCTTACAGGAAATGATTTCAGCACGCTGTTGTGCCTCTCCGTCCTGTTCTTCAGACTAACACCACTTTATCTTTTTTCCTCATCAGGGATTTCAGGTCAGTAAAGTAAGTGAAGTGAAATGGCGCGACCCCGAACGACGTCCTCGAGCTGCGTGACGGCTCCAAGCCGATTTCAAGGGAAATGTGGACGGGAATTAGTGCTAATGCTTGCTTACTGATCGCTAATAAGATTTATTTCGATTTCATAATCTTTTTTCTTCAATCACTTCCACAGAGCAGGAGAAAAATGCCTTAAACTGCACAACCTTTCACCCTGAACACCTCTCCGGCAGATTAAGCAGACTGGGTTCAAACAGACGAAAAGCTCCGAGCAGCGATGACGGGGTCCAAGCACTGCGTCACAGCAAGAGAAAGAATTGTGGTTGCAATTAAGACCTAGTTTAATATCTGATTAAAAATATACGGCGCTTAGGACTTCCATATACAAATACGGTGACAAATATGTGTGCAATTACTGACACAAAGTATTGGCCCCCCTCTACACTAGTAACTGACAGGGCCGACCATAGAACCAACATTAGATCAGAAACTGACCCTGATGACGGATAAAGGATGATTAACACACACTGTGCAAATTACTGTTCCTAAACTGCACAATATAGAGGTTTTAGTATTTCTTTTCTCATTCTAAACAGCCTCTTTACAACTGTGTGCTCTATTCATGCAAAAACACGACCGGTGTGCGGTATGAGTTAAAATCTGAACTCAGAAATCAGGATCTTTTTACTTTATCTTTAGCTCATGATTTTGGCAGAATATGAAATTCATCACTGCTAATCAATCAGGACAAAGACAATTTGTGAGACGCTACGTCACTGTTGTTGTGGGCGGGACAGATCAATTATTTACATGCTAATGGAGCTGACGAGGATGAGCACTGACCTGGGTATTTTATGTACGTTTTTCACGTGTTTGGTTGTTTGTTGTAAGGCTACATGGAGTCGCTGCTAGTACGCTAACTAGTGCAGTATCTTTGATTCAGTGGTGACAAAAACTCTCCCTGTTTATACATGCAGTTTAGAATAACACACTTTATCTCCACATGATGAGTGAAGTGTGAAAGCTGGAGAAACGAGGCGGGCCTGTCACAAAGCAGCACGTAAATCCCTGCTAATGCAAAATTATCCATAATCTCTCGGCAAATTGTTTGCGCTGTTTCCTTCACCTGCTATCAACAGCTCATTGCACAACAGCTCACGGGTGAAAGAACGCGATTTATCTCACAACATCATGACATTAAATAATCACTCAGCACGGTTCTGATCAGGTTTGCGACGTGTGAAATGGAGGCCATTAGCAGGATCAGTTTACAGTTCGGGTTAATGTTATATCACATGGTACAGCCGGTAAACTGCAACACAAACTGAATATTCATGAACCTTTTTATGAGTTTGCTTTATGAATATTTATGAGCAGTGGGCGGTCCCAGAGAAAACTGTAACATTATACATTTATTACAATACATGGAAATGATTTTCAAAGGAATATTTAAAAAATGCATAAAAGTAAAGGATAAGGAATTTTAATGTCTAAAACATATAATATAAATTTATTTAAATAATCAGTAACTGATAAAAAAATAAATAAAAAACATAAAGTGTCATTCGTATTCGGTCTGCTAAAGAAACCAACAAGTCTGCGCTCTGCTTTCACTGCCCTCGGCAATCCTGATGGATTTGGAGCAGTGTTTATTCTTCACACACACACACACACACACACACACACACACACACACACACACACACACACACACACACACACACACA
>JAQQZR010000018.1:563915-575679 GCA_030068235.1 Notoglanidium macrostoma | reverse complement strand
TCACACTAAAGTCCCAGAGATACTGCGGGAATAATTCCATCACACAAAACTAATCCCGCCCGAGCAGGGCTTTAGTGAGCTGCTGTGGTGTCGTGTGAGGTGAGAAGGTTTCGGTTTCGGTCGACATGCGATCAGATATGCACGTGTGCGATAAGCTCGAGAAGGTTTTGATGGTTAAGATGCTGTACGATGCGGTGTATCGCGCAGTATTTCCTGATTTTAAACACAGACTGAAGGTTTATTACGTGATGTAATGCTTTGTGTTGTAAAGTGAACGTTAATGCTGCTCCTCACTCAGTATCACAGAAGAAATCTGCCATTAACTGCAATATCAGAATTCTGCCTCTGTTTTACTCATGCTCCGCCCCCGCGTCCGTAACACTAGTGTAACTCTCTGAATAGCCTTTAAATCGGAGGGATGAATTCTGATGTGTGTAATTCCCATATTAAACCCTCGCTATATCCGGTACTAATCCGGTTACAGCGCTGTCCTGAGTATGAGGCATCCGGCGTTCCCAGCCACACATTCCTGCTGTAGAGTTTCGTTTTTGGCCGCGAGCGCCTGTTCACTTTTCACTCCACGATCTTTAAGAGTGTGTTGAAAAGCCGAGTGTGTGTTTCTGTTCTTTCACTTTCATTAAATGTGTGTGAAACTGCTGTGATCTAAACCCATGGGCTGTGTTCCAATCCTGTTCCCCAGATGACGGACCTTCATCACCATCATCATCATCTAAAACCTGTAGCTCGAGTATCACAAATATCACCACTGAGGAGTTATGATGAGTGGGGCAGGGGGTGCGTTTACTTATTCACAGAGGTTTGCTTATTCGCAGGACGGTGTCCTACCCTGAGTGAGAGTGCGAGTGCGAGTGTATCAGCACCTGACCTTGACCTGATCAGATGATTACAGAGTCATTCAGGCTTCAGTGGAGTGTAAATAGCTGCTGAGAAGAGGAAAAAGCTTTCTCAGAAGTCACACACGCGCACACACACCTTAATATATACACACCTTAACACACACACACGCACACACACACACACCTTAATATATACACACCTTAACACCTCACACACACACCTTAATATATACACACCTTAACACACACACACACACACACACACACACCTTAATATATACACACCTTAACACCTCACACACACACCTTAATATATACACACCTTAACACCTCACACACACACCTTAATATATACACACCTTAACACACACCCACGTTCATACCTTAATATATACACACCTTAACACACACACACACACACACCTTGATATATATACACACCTTAACACACACGCACATACCTTAATATATACACACAACACACAGGGCTGTTTAGTATTCAGTTTTTTCTTCCTCATTCCTGCGTGCTCGTCTTCTCCCAGCTGTATTGAACCTGCTGTGAGTTAATTTGTTATAATTTGATTTAATTTGTTCATCTTTGTGTTCCAGGTCGGCGTCTGACCTGAGCAGGTGTGTGTGCGCGTGCGTGTGTGTGTGGGTGTGTGTGAAGCCATGGTGGAGTATTACCAGATATTAGGAGTGCCGAAAGAGTCAAGTCCAGATGACATTAAGAAAGCGTAAGTGTCTGATCTCGTAAGTGGTCCTGACTCTTCTCTTTAAAGCGATTCTAACTGTAGTAACTGGGATGAGCTGATATCTCTGTGTCACACAGGTACAGAAAACTCGCCTTAAAGTGGCATCCGGATAAAAACCCCGACAACAAGGACGAGGCGGAGAGGAAGTTTAAGGAAATCTCCGAGGCGTACGAGATCCTTTCAGACGGTGCGTTCTGTTTCTCTTCGTCCGTCTCGCTTGTGTTCTCTTAATGACTGTCTGCGTGTTATTCTACGACATTATACAGTTTACAGCAATGAGGTTCGCTCTGTTTGTTAGACTACAAAATCCATCATCCTCGAACGTTTTTTTTTTTTTTTTTTTTTTTTTTTTTTTTTTTTTTTTTTTTTTTTTTTTTACTCCTTGAAAGTGCCGTTTTCAGTCTGAAGTTTGTTGAAGAGTCTTAAATTTGCTTTTCTTTAAAACTATTTTCTCCTGTCTGATCTAAATTAAACTGAGTGATTGTCGTCATGAGCCGCGTTTCAATTCGAAATTTCTGACCTTACGTTCCGACGTAGTTACTAATCTACTAAGGCTGGAACACAACACAGAGCTTTCTGTACATTTAAAGGAAGTTTTCTAAATACTACTAGGAAAAGTGATTGGCGTTAGAGATCAGTAAGGTTCTAGAATGGTACAAGTATAATGGTATTAATGGGGTACGCTTGTGATCGGAGACACAGTGTTTAGTTTAGCGTGCACAGCGGAGGTAGATGGACGGGAAATTTGTCCGTTTTCATTGTTGAGCTGCACCGGTGCAGCGCGTCAGGGTAAAGAATAAAATAACACGTACAACGTGGCTTGTCTGAACGTGACTCACAGGAACACTTATTAAATATTAGAGACCCCACAGCCAGTTCAGGAACCCCTGACTCTCTCAGCAGGTGATAACTTTGAGAGTTGTGTTTGTTTTTCTGCAGCCAAGAAGCGGAGTATTTACGATCAGTACGGTAAAGAAGGCCTGTCGGGAGGAGGAGGAGGTAAACGCTATGAAACGTTTCACATGACCCGAGTAGCTGTAAATGAAATAAAAGGTTTAAAGGGATTTTCTGTTCTTCATCCGTGTCTCACTCTGTGTCACAGCAGGACGCTTCCATAACGGCGATCACTTCGACGGTTTCACATTCCGTAATCCAGAGGACGTCTTCAGGGATTTCTTCGGTGGTCGCGACCCTTTTGCTGATTTCTTCGGTGAGGGTTCTTTAATTGTTACTAAATATAAACGAAAAAAAAGTCATGATGTGTTTGTATGTTGTTAGAAAATTTAAAAGTGTTCTTGGCACATTGCTGTGGTGCAAGAGGAATAAAACACTTGGGGACATGCCGTTCTGGGAAAGTAATCAACAGTACCTCCGCTTCTTCACACCAACTCCTCACTGATTACTTTACTCTAAACGCATGACATGATGTTATGAAGCAGTAATGGAGTGAAATCCTGAGCTGTGGTTCTTCTCCGGTTCTGCTGTAGGAGACGATCTGTTCGGAGATGATTTCTTCGGTGGTGGTCGACGGCAGCAGCAGCAGCAGCGCGGGATGAGCAGGAGCCGGACAGGCGGCTCGTTCTTCTCCGGCGGGTTTGGAGGATTCGGGGGGTTCGGCAGCTTTCCGTCTTTCGGACCAACGTTCTCTTCGTACGACACAGGTGAGACATCGCCGATGGTTCTGTCTGTCAGAACAGATGCTGTTTCATATACTCAATCCCTGCGTGTGTGTTTCAGGTTTCAGCTCTTTCGGGCAAATGGGGCAGTTGGGTGGAGGCGGATTCACGTCCTTCTCCTCCAACTCGTTTGGAGGCCAGGGCAGCGGGATGGGGAACTTCCGCTCCGTGTCCACGTCCACCAAATACGTTAACGGCAGAAAAATCACCACGAAAAGGTACGGCCTCTGGACAGCAAGATGAAACTCATGAGCCAGGCTGAAACAGCAGTTTAGCTCGGGAGCTTAGCGCACGTGACGTGACGTGACGTGCGTTCTCATTTCTGCATTCAAGTCTGTTTATTTTCCTAATGCATGAATAATCATTAAAGCCAGTGAACATTAGACATGTATGTGTTTAACAGCACTTTGTCTTGGGTTCGGTGGGTTTTTCCTGTTTGCTTTGTTATCTGCCAATCATCTAAATATCCATCATCCAACCTGGAAAATTAAATCATTTCATTGTGATGTTTTAAAATGGAAAATCTCAAGCAGAGAAAAACTACCCACTCACAAGCCTGCGTCTGGACAAAGCAGGCAAAACGCCTGAAAGTTCAGTATTTAAGTTTAGCCATTTTGCGTACGCTCGTATCCGTGACCTGCAAGACAGCTGCTGGTGTGTCAAAGATCTCGAGAGGTCGGGGTGGTGATGAGAAGACCGTTTTAGTCCTGAGTGTTGGGACGTAAACGATGTGCGGTGTGACGATCAGTAGCGATAAAACGCCTTTAGAACCCAAGTTCATAAATACAAACGTTAGTGGTGATATCCAGATAAATGCACATAAAAAATATCAGAGCCTCTTGGCCTTTCTGGACTTCTGTCCACTCGTGTGAGGAGTTAAAATTGTGTAGATGTTTAAGGTTTAAAAATCTGTGTGTGTTTTTCGGTGCAGAATCGTAGAGAACGGACAGGAACGAGTGGAAGTGGAGGAAGACGGGCAGTTAAAGTCTCTAACTATAAATGGTAAGGAACAGCTGCTGCAACTGGAACACAAGTAAGCACATCTCGACGCTCAGAGCAAAGTTAGGACTCAGATGTATGTACTTTCTTCCCTCTTTGTGTCATTATTAGATTACCATTATACCGTTATTGTGTGCTTTTTGTTATTCGTTTTCTTTGTAAACGTATTTATGAAGCGGAATGTCAGTAATTGGTGCAGGGGTGCTGTTACTTTTAGGGACCATGGTGTAAAGTTAAGGTCTTGTTTTTATTTTGCTTTACACTCCAGATGCACTTTGCTGTGTTGGTCTTGAATGCACATTGCCTTTGTGTACTGCTTTTGAGCAAAACAAATAAAACGGAGAGAAAAGCATTGTGCATTTAACAGGAATGGGTCTGCGTTTCTGACCCGAGTTGAGTAAAATAATCCTTTAGTTTTCTTTAGAACCCTGTTAATAAGCTGGTCTCATGTAAACAACGGTAGTGAAAGACCACCTGTACTGACATGCAGTCTTTATTATTATTACTATTCTTATTATTATCAAGTTTTGTTTTTGTTTATACGAGTGTTATTTCATTAGTACCTGTACACCAGCCAATGATGTTCTTAGTCTTATTGTTGTCATGGAAACGAGCCAGTAGACTCGAGGTGTCAGTGATATGAACCTAACAGAATTTTGTGGACTTTGTACGCAAATTTCAAAAATCAATAAATGTGAGTTTCATCCCTTTTTTGAGGATGCGGCAGCTTCCGGCTGTGTGTGTGTGTGTGTGTG
The DNA here is from genome assembly GCA_030068235.1 of Notoglanidium macrostoma. Lineage (NCBI taxonomy): Eukaryota > Metazoa > Chordata > Actinopteri > Siluriformes > Auchenoglanididae > Notoglanidium > Notoglanidium macrostoma. The sequence continues at coordinate 570,637 of JAQQZR010000018.1, read as the reverse complement.
TGTGTGTGCGTGCGCGCGTGTGCGCGTGTGTGTGTGTGCGCACGCGTGTGCTCATTGCATGCCACTAACAGTTCCTTCTGTAAGTGGTTATCACAGTGTGCTTTACGTTTTAACAAAGAATCTTACAGCGGTAGAGTTCAGATCTGATTCATTTAACGTTAATCTCGTGTCTTTGGTTCATCTGCATCGATCACTTAAGCAACAATTCTGTTTCTGATTTTTGGCTGCGTTGCTATAGAAAGTAAACACTAACCAATCAACGGAGAAACATTAGCTTTACGAAACATCAGGAAGGAACTGATTCGAACCCCATCTCTCTTCAGTGAGTCGGATCATGTGACTCGGCTCACCGACGAGTCGACTCCTAACTTTTAATAAAGTTGAGCAACAAACCAGCGATTGTCCTGCTTTCCCTGGCTGTTAAATCTTACTCTAACTTCATATTAACCAAAATTCCTGGGCCTTGCATTTCATGAGATCTCTTTAAGTGATTATAAAATCAGCTCACTGCAAACATCTGTGTGTTAATGTCCTGGTGCTGCTGTGTCTGTACCTGCCTTTAGCGTGGGTACAAATTGTAGCGGTGCAGTGATAAATACATTAAAACATTTCTATATTAGTATTACTACTAATCAAAAAGCTACTTTTTTTGTTTTGAAAACTTTCACCCAGCATGGAATATAAAAATGAACCTAATTTGGAAAATGAACCTGTGAAAAGCTAATGTTAACACTGCAACCAGCGTAACGTCACTTTATAACACTCGCACCCGTTGACGTTTGCTTTGATCTCTTGATTCAGTACTAACACACGTGCAGGTTTTACGTCCTTATAGAGACTTCACGCTGGGTGTGTTTGCTAACATGCGTTTTCTCTCGCATTTTTTATATTTTCTCTCTTGCATGGATGAAGCGCCAGCAGGGAGGGGTTAAATCTGCAAAAAAAAATAAAAAATTCTGTACAGATTTTTCCCCCTTCATGCATGCCCCGCCCTTCATTTCATGCCCCACCCCTTTCTTTAGGGCAGGGCCTTGAGTTGGGTCAAGGGGAGGAGCATAAACAGAACAGGTCACTTCCTGGCTCCTCCTCCAACTCCGCCCACCCCAACTCCACCCACCCGCACTCTACCCAGAGAGAGCGACAAACAGCCAAAGGTCAGACTTATTTTTTTATTTAAAGTTTTGTTTTGTTTGTACTTTTTATTTGTGTAACCCTGAGAGATTTTTTTTTTCCAGAGCAAAATGGTATGAAAAGGAAAAGACCACCGCTGAAAGGTGAAACCAAAAAGTCCAAAGAGTCGTGAAATCCCGAAGCGAGTGACGACGTCTGCGGGAGTCGAGAGGGTACGAGTGGAACCGGCATCGTGGTGACTGGATGAATAGTTTATTGCTTATCGTAGTGGTTAAAAATAACTTTTTGAATTATAACTAAAAATGTATAACATTTCTTTGCTGTGAGAAAGTTTCGCTTTGTTAAATCTGCTTTACAATTAAAAACAAAAAAAGTTTGATGAATAATTACCAAAATAGATGACGTAGCTGAACGTAGCTGTGGACTAGAGGCGTGTTTGTGATTGGTGGTTTTTGTTTGTTTGTTTGTTTTTAAGCCTAATTCCTGCACTCGCTGCAGCGTGTTTCTCTTTGCACTCGTCTGTGATGTTTTCTAATAAACCTTATTTGCTTCTGTTTCTCTAAATATGATGAAACAAATGAGTCATTTACACCACACGGATCCTGAGCACTCATTCATAAATGTTTAATTTTGACAGGTTTTATTCATATTATAATCGTTACACTGTGTTGTTTTATACCGTTTCTGATAGTCAGCAGTTTTCACACAATCATCACTTTAATAACCAGCAGAAAGAAGGCGAGGAAACTAAACACCACGCTCTAATGACGTTTCACTTCTCAGATGTCGTATCATTTTTTTAATGAAATGTTACTGAGCAGCCCAGACGGAGGTTTCGCAGGACGTGACGAGCCTTCTCGTGAAACAAGGCAAGCTCTCTAAGCGGCGCCTGAGTTGTGAGGTCACTTCCTCTTGGCTGTGACCGCGCGCAGTAGCGGACCCCACTTGCTCTTGGCGCTGAGTTTGTGCGTGAGGTCGCGCAGGACGCGAGGGCCGTCATGTTCCTCCGCCTCGGAGCTGATCTCCATCTTCTGCACGATCAGCTTCAGCAGGTTGTGCTGCTTCTCCATAGAATCCGAGAGTTCCTTCAGTCTGAACACACACACACACACACACACAGGTCTACTTTCTACAACAGAATACCATTAAAACAGTACAATTTTTTATGAGTAATAAAAACGTTAAGTGTTCCTGTTACCATTTCCATTACCTGTGTTTGTCTGTTACCTGTGTTTGTGTTACCTGTGCTTCTGTTTGGTGACTTCTCTCTCCAGCTGTGTGCACTGCCGGGTGCTGGAACTCAGACGTGCTCTCACTTTGTTCACTTCACCTCCAAAGACGAACCACCTCTGATGCACAGATACAAACATGACTCCTGAGACCCCGTTTACACTCGGTATTAAAATGTGTCTTGGGCGATCTGATCGCAACTGGACGGTGCTAAATACAAGTGAAACATACGTCGTTAATGCAGGACGCGGAGGTTGATTTGGTAACGGCACGGCAAATGTAGCGGAGCAGCGATGTACGTGGTTGTAGTGCAAGAAAGTAATGGTGTGTTGCAGGTTTAACGATTTAATATAATTATGCGCGGGGACCTTTGACCCTGTAGCGGAAGTGATGTAGACAGTAACGAGATTTGGACAGAAGCGGTCAGCTGGACACCTCGGAGACGCAGATAAACAGGTGTAAACGGCGACGTGTCTTGGCAGTCCATTTGTGACGTGAATGCTGAAGATGCATTTTAAAACCAAGTGTGAACAGCCTGAAGGTTCAATCTGCTTCATGAACAGTTTCTACGAATACATAATTATCCTGTGTGTGCGTTTTTGCGTTACCTTCCCTTTGTAGCACTTGTTAGGAAATTCCTTAATGGAGATTTGGTCGACTCTTTTCACGAACCAGTAGGGCAGGCGCTCCTCCAGATTAGTGTGAAGTTCAATCTGCAGGATATTTACTAGGAGTTTTATTATTCAACATACACTGCACCCAATCAGAACTGTAGCTCTGTCAGTCACAATAAAGGAGGTGTGGCCTGTCAGGGCGCATGATATCGTCACTGAAGGTAGGTCACCGCACTCACCTGCATTCCTATCTGTTTTAAACAGGCGTTGTTCTTCACCTCTGCGATGTCCCCCACAGCCAAACCAATCTACAATAAGCACACAGCATTCAGAAACTCATCATACCTCAGATATTCAACCCAACGCTAATGAGCAACAAGGAGGAGGAGTTTGTTGTAAAGCTCACTAGCAGGTTCATGAGCAGGATCGGCACCAGCAGGACGAACCAAATGAAGATGAAGTACGTCAGGCCAGGGAAGGGAAGGCGTTTGGTCATGTAGGGTTTCTGGAAGTTGTCCTGGTAGCTGATTTCTCCTGCCATCATGGCAAACGTTTGCATCAGCGACAGAAACAGACGGTCGAAGTGTTTCTGGAAGACAAAATAATGGAACAAGATGATAAATTCACAGTTTCATAATTGGCCATTACAGTATCTGTTTTAACATTAAAGACGTCGTTATTTTCAAATTTCCTTATCATTATACGCTTATCCTCATTTATTCTAATCCACCTGTTCATGCATTTATCTTGGTCAAAGGATCTTGGGATTGTATTCAGTCTATGGAGTCATCTATAAACAAGCTCACCTGTTCGAGCAGCAGAGCGTAGAAGGCCAGCGCGAACGCCAGGATCAGATAGACGAATATCACGATGATGCTCAGCAGCGTCTTGCAGATCTCCCGAAACATCACCACGTAGATCCCAAACCTCTGAAACCTGCACACACACAGGAGAAGACTGACTAACTCTCCAAATATTATTACCTTAGTGTATTGAGTTTTAGTGAAAAGTGAAATATGTAGTGTTGTGTATAGACGTACGCCGCCTCTCCGAAGCCAATAATAATAATAATAATAAACGAACAAACTACCAAAATACCGGAACAGCACGCTTACTCAGAAACAAAAACTCAAGCACATGATCGTAGGTGTTGGAATGAAGAAATACTAACAAATGGGAAATTTACTGTAACTTCTCGAGTAACACACCTACTGCAAATATGCTAATAAATGGGCACCAGAACTGCAACCCAGTGCAGTAAAATCGTTCCGAGTGAACAGGTTTCCGGCTCGTCACAATAAAGTGTGTATCCAGCGCAACTTCACACTAATGAAGACTCTTTTGTAATTTGGGATTGTGGGAGTGTTTGTTGGCGTACCGCTGCAGGTAGAGGAGCAGGTTGATCCAGGAGGTGAGAGACGCCAGAGCTCCGGCCTGCCAATGCCACGATTTCTTCACGTTCAGAATGAGAGGAAGGACGAACAGCAGAGAGCAGATGGTCGCAGCCCAGTCCGTCACGTTCGACACGTCCTGCAGGTACTTGAACCTCTGGTGAGAGGAAACGGAATCATTCAGCTGTTCAGCATCTACAAGATTTGATCGTACGTCACAAAGCCTGGTGTGGACGAATTCACGATCGTACCTGCTGAAACATCTGCACTACTTCTTTGCCGACTGCGTATAAATTCATTGAGAGGACCAGAAACATGCAGGTTGTGATGAAATAACACTGCTGTAAAAAAAAAACAAACAAGGAGAAAATAAGCACATATTGTGATTAAGAAACGGAATATAATGTTAAAGCTGCTGTGTCAGTCTCTGTATAAAATATGCATCTGATACGCAGAAACATTTCATGCGCAAAGACGTGACGTTGCGTGTTTGACGTGTCGAATATTCTTGCTGTTTTAGCAAGTAAATTATTCCGATATTTGTCTGATATAAAACAGCAGGCGTAATAAGGCAGCCAGTCGTTCTGCGGTGGTGCTGTACCTTGTGGAGAGGCTGAGTCACCATGTTGACGGTCGTCACGTTCTTCTCCAGGCTCAGATTGGGCCGCAGATTGACGATCAGATAGGTCAGGGGGAAAACTCCCAACGTGTACATGGTCATATTCAGCAAGTGAGCTTTCAGACCGTATGCATGCCTGTGTGAGAGCGTGGATCACAACACAGCATCATACACACCGAACTGGAGCGACTGTCACCACCCTAGGCTTACTTTCCTGTAACAGCACGTCTCCAAAACACGCAGCTTGTCGTGTTACTGAGAAAACACAAAGAAGTGTAAACTCCTCTGTCCTGAAGATGTTACAGCTGTACCTCTAACTCTTTACTGGAGACTCCTTCATACATGTTACAGAAACGTCTCCTAACAGAAAACATCACCATACCAACAGTCCCTGTGAATGAGCTGTTACTATAGAAACCATAACGTATTGGAACGAGTGCATTAATATAAAGCTGCACTCACCATTTCATTTCCAGATATTTCTTGCACACTGGATGTGTCAGTAACTCCACACGATTAAACTCCACCATGGCCTAAACCCGGCGAGGGAGAACGGCAGGCTTTATATCAAACGAAACATTAATTACATTGTCTGAGTGTCTAATTTATTAAAGCTTTTTCTCTGAGCAATACTGACGTTGAGTGCAGCCAGGGGTTTGTATTTGTTTTCTTTCTCCGATTTCTCCGTCTTCTTGGCGTACTGTATCGGCTCCTGAAGCCACTGGAAATTATACTCCAGCTGCTCATCAAACAGAGCGGGAGACAGGGGTTAACACGTGGGTTTACAGGAGACAGGGGTTAACACGTGGGTTTACAGGAGACAGGGGTTAACACGTGAGTTTACAGGAGACAGGGGTTAACACGTGGGTTTACAGGAGACAGGGGTTAACACATGGGTTTACCGGAGACAGGGGTTAACACGTGGGTTTACAGGTTTCAGAAGAATATTTTATATTAGCATTTTATTGTGAATGAAACCCACATAGTAGATGCAGGAGTTCACGTCTTCCTCCGACTCTGTAATGCAGGTGTCTAAGAGATGCTGATAGAAGAAATTGCACTTTTTGGTATATAAAGTGTATATAATTTATATAACATCATCCAAATTGATCGTATTGAAACATTAGCTCACCTTGAAACACTCGGGGAGAAACTCGATCATGTCCATGACAGTGCAGCGCTTAGCTGAGTTCATTCTAAACGTCGTGATGGCCTCCTCACACCTAAAACAGTAAACACAAACCCGACCTTTAACACCTAAACCCATGAATATTCTCCACAAGGGGGCGCCAAGTGACAGTCTGCAACGTGTGTAACAGGTAAATAAAAGTATTTAAATTTGTGGGTGTTGGTCTGGTCCAAAAGTTCAAGCTGGGGTAAAATAGCATAAATCATGCAGATCCAGTAAAACTGACATACGCCGAGGCCACACCTCCTTCATTAAGTCTGACAGATGCAGAAGCCACACCTCCTACTAAAATACTCATAAGACTAGACAGGCCATGCCTTCTTTCTTAGGACCTCATTTTTAACCCCAGTGCATGATGGGATTGCTCGTACCTACCTAGTGCTGTCGATCACGGTGCTAGTGACGTCTTTCCTCCCATTGTGTATGGCCTCGTGCAAGAAGGAGGCGTCGCAGCGGTTCAGCAGGATCTGAGCTCCTCTGGACAGCAGCAGACGAACGGCAGCAACGTGTCCGGCTCGTGCGGCTAAGTGCAGTGCCGTGTTCTTCCA
>JAQQZR010000018.1:551415-558915 GCA_030068235.1 Notoglanidium macrostoma | reverse complement strand
ACCAACCCCTAACTCCCAACTCTACCCCCAACCCCAACCTCTACCCCAACCTCTACCCTCTAACCCTAAACTCTAACCCCAGCCTCTAACCCCAAACCTCTACTCCTAACCCCAACCTCAACCCCCTAACCCCAACCTCTACCCCAACCTCTACCCTCTAACCCTAAACTCTTACCCCAACCTCTAACCCTTAACCCTAATATTGTATGCTGTCTCAGTTTATCCATCATACTCACAACTTTCCTTATATGGTCAATGCTTCCTGTTCTCATTTCCTTGCTATCATAGAGGTTAAATCATCCTGTTTTTTTCACACTGAACTGTATGAAAACTGATCGATAAAGTCACAGTAATGTAGAGGTTTTTCATTACCAGTATGAGAAGCGCCTCATGGTTGTCCACTGACGCGGCCAGAATTATAGGTGTGTTTCCCAGATCGCCCTCCAGGTTCACATCCGTCTCACTGTGTTTCACGAGTTGCTGAAAAAAAGAATTGATTTGCGTATGTGAAGGTCTTGTACTTGTTCTGTCTGTTTGAATAAAACTGTAAAAAAATCACTACAGCCTGTCTCACTCCTTATCAATGGTATTTATTGCAATACGAACAAATCATCTCAGTTTCCATGCAAAATGATAATCAGAGGATCATGTTTTTGCTTGCAGTTAGCAGGGACATTAAATCTGATCCTTCTGAAACTAGATACTCAGTTTTAAAATAATTTTAATTATATGTTCTTCCTATTTTATCTAACAGCACTGTTGAGTTCTGGATTCTGATCGGTCAGATGGTGTTAATTAATTTTCTATAACAGCAGCCCTGACAGTAGTACAGGATTACATTAATGCTGCATTTTTGTGTTTGTTTTATTAACGTCTAGAGAGAGAATAAAGAGAGGCTGGTAAGGGAAAGACTGTTTGCAGCTGCTATAACGTAAGTAAGAACAGGTACTAACATGGATTTGGACTTCATGGATGTCCCACAACATTAAATGTAACTATAAATGGATAAAGAGTATGGTGTGTTTGATGTCATTAGTACCTCCACGATGTGGTTGTGTCTGAGGTTGACGGCGAGGTGCAGTGGTGAGAGAGCCGCTTTGTTCAGGATGTTGGGATTCGCTCCGAGACCCAGCAGAGCCAAACAGCTTCCACGCTGATCCTGCTGAACGGCCCAGTGCAGAGGAGTGTTTCCTTCATCATCCACAACGTCCAGCTCTACACACACACACACACACACACACACACACACACACACATATACGCACATATGCACACAGAATAGAGTTCTCAATAATGTAGGAGTACATAGACAACTATAGATGTGTGTACCTTACTGTCAGAGACCAAAACCAGGTAGAAATTTCAGTGGAATTTGCATAAATCATTTTATGATTAGATTTGACCTCGAACAACTTTGTACACTCTTATGCTAACAACATGGTGCTTACAGCTGTATATTTTTTTCAAACTGAATAGCTGATGGATTTGTTGGATATGAACCATCATATCATGGCATCATGTTTTCCTGATATAAATGATCAGTTTATGTGTCATGACACGTCATTTAATTAACCTTATAAGTCACACATACTAGTGTGGAATGACCTGAAAGCACTGTCCGTACATCTTTAGCTTCTTTTTCAAAAGAATCACAAAGATTTACACACTTGTTCATAATCCTATTTATAATCTTGTTACAGAGGAATTTCTCAAAATGTTTAGAATTGTTGGTTTTACATAAATTTGCTGGAATTAATTAATTCTTGTGGAACCGATTTCAGAGTTTGTTGAAAAGATAATTGCATCAGATTGCAATGGATTCTGGGTAATTCCTGCTCCTGAGGTCTACAGTGACGTTGACTCTTCACCTTGAACTCTTTAAGTTGAAGCAAACTTTACTTTAGCTAATAAATGTATCAGGAGTTCTGATGGAGGTCATTATTCCCCTGAGTGAACTCATATCTGACCCTGTGAGCTGGCGATCTGTACGATAAGGTTGATGACTCGGACGTGGCCTTTGGAGGAGGCGTAGTGAAGCGGGGTGGCCCCGCCGTCGTCCCGCGTGCTCAGATTACACGAGTGAGCCTCCAGGGCCGGGGCGTCGCCCTCCAAAGCCCACTGCGAAAAAAAACACAAATCAGTAGGGTGGAAATGTGCGTAATAACATCTTTAACAGAATAAAATCACGAAACCTCGAAGACGTTCATTGACACGCTGCTGTTTCCGTCCATGTCCACCAGACCCTGGTACTCGTGAGTGAACTTCGGATGAGACCTGGACGCACGCATAGCATCTTACCACAAACGGACAAAATAGAACCAGACGAGCAAAGAAACACGGATTAAGACAGACATCAACAGTAGGATGGGAGAAATGATCAACGCGCCAAACGCTAAATACAGCATGAGACTGAGCTCTGAGTGGACACTTTCAGTTAAATAAAAAAATCAAAAACATTGACTCACATGTAGGAAATAATACAATTATCCTCACTTTCCCAGTGTAGTGATCAGAATGATGAGGTTTTTACAGCAGATAAAATCTGTTGAAATCAAAAGTCATCAGGATTGATCAGGCTCCCTTTACTTTACACCCTGTTACTTTTACATCATTTTATATATTTTATGTTGTTATTACTTATTTACTTCTTACACACTATTATTTGCTGAATTTTTATCAGCCTGTTTTTCATTATTTTGTATATGTCTATTTTTTTCTTTATTTCTTCATTTTATACTTCATATTGTAAAGCATCTTGAATTGCATTTTCAATGTATGAAATGTGCCATATAAATAAACATTATTATAATTATAATTACTATTATTATTATTATTATTGGGTCATTATAGACCCTGGCACTTATATCTAATACAAACTGCTCTACAATTAAAAAAAATACATACATAACAAAATCATAAACATAATTTTTGTGTTATTTTGTTCTATATTGTTATTATTGTCCTTGTCATAGAATGTTTAGCCTGAAATACATGATGAAGCATGATTCAGAACAACTTTTATACTACACAACTAACTGTAATAAAAATTTTTTTTTAAAGTTGCATAAAACCGTTTATAGTTTTGTTATCTTGGTATTACTAAATTAAATACTAGCTGGAAAAGACATGAGCAAGTTAGAAAAGGGGAATAAATTATCCCATAATTAAGTTGGATGAAATGTAATATGGATGTCGGACAGAATCGTCGCTCCAGAAGTCAAACAAGCTGCCTAACACGAGAGAAAAGAGTCTTATTTACAAAAAACACTTACAATATAACATCATAAATCACAATAAAAGTGATAAGAACGTCAGTATTGTGTTGTAAAACCAACAGCTGCGTGGCTCTGAAAAACTTTTCATCACTGCTACAACGCTGTATTTGCAAATCCTAAATGATGGCAGCTTTGCACATTTATTCTGTAATAGTAATATTAAAAAGTTAAAAAGTTAAATATCAACAAGTAATAATCTTTCTATCATGTTTGATGTTATTATAAAATAAAATAGTTACCTGGTGAGACGATCTCTTCCTGTCCGGGTGTTATCCTGTCCTGGTTATCAGTGAAACGGGTTTATATAGTGTGAGATACACACCCTGAATATCAGATTACTGTGTGTGTGTGTGTGTGTGTGTGTGTGTGTGTGTGTGTGTGTGTGTGTGTGTGTGGTCAGAGCAGCAGGATTGTGTGTGTTGACTGTTCCTACACACTCATCCAACCGACACACTCTCCTCTCTCCAGCTCTAATGGGACTTATGGTCAAGCAGCAGAAAGACAGACGAACACGACCGTCCGAAAGTGGAGAGCGGCCTCGCTGCAGCAGACGTCATGTTATGAGGTTTTATGGATAAAGTAATGCAATTGTGAAGCCTCCTCATTTGCTTTAATTATATTTGATTTGTTTTATGCTCGTTTTTCTTGCAGCTAACCGAATAACGCAGGCATTATGTCTGAGACGTGTGAAGATCCGTCATGCGTCTTCGCTTTCATATGAACAGCATTCGGTCATTGCTGTAATTCATTACACAGGGGAGATGGCTTCCTGTTGAGAGATTGACCAAAAAACATCCTCCTGCAGATGTCCTGATAATTGACTGGACGCTACATCATGACATTTAACCTGCATTACATAAGTATTGTGGCGACTTTCACTCAGCAGTTCCACCACTGCGTATTTAGGGATCTAAGACTTAAGTAAAATTCTGGATCATTTTTCCCGCCTCATGAACAATAGGTGTCCCTCAGGGCTCCATTTCAGGCCCTATTATCTTTCTGTTTCTTGTGATATAAATAGCCAATTTTCACTTGCTTTGTAATAATCTATAATTAGCTATGTGTTAGCATTACTGCTCCATGACGTTCAAATTTCACATTAGCTGATCATTCTTAAAGTCTTAATCTGAACTTAATTTCAGAGACGTTTTTCTTTCCTTCTGCCTCTTTAAGCTTTCTCATTTGGGGCCTGTAAAGTCCCTTTAATGACTGTAAAACTCATTGGTGTTCCTGCTCATTCATGCAGTTATCCAGTCAGCCGATCATGTGGCAGCAACGCAATACATAAAATACAGGTCAAGAGCATCAGGTAATGTTCACATTAAACATCAGAATGGAGGAAACTGCTCAGTGATTTGGCCGTGGCATGGTTGCTTGTTCCTGGCTGGTTATATTTCAGAAACAGATGATCTGCTGGCATTTTCAGAACAACATCCACTAAGCATCAGTTGTTCAGGTGGAAACCCCGTGTTGATGAGAGAGATCAGAGGAGAAAGACCAGACTGGTTTAAGCTGTCAGGAAGAGTACAGTTTCACTAACAACCACTCTTTACACCTGTGGTGAGAAGAAAAGCATCTCAAAACACTCCCATGTGTTGAACCTTGAGGTGGATGAACTACAACAGCAGAAGACCAAACACTGCACCAGCTGAATCCTGCATGAGAAGCTGCTCAGGTAGTGACAGGTAATAAATCACTGACATGTTATTTTATCATACACTGTGATAAATCCTCAGCTGTGAATTAGCATTAAATGTGTTCCTGATTTGATCCTGAGGCTTTTTCCGGAACTCCTGATTTAGCCGAATGTCGTGAGCTGCGATGAGCGTCACGAAACACGTCACAAAAGTACGCTTTCGGTGTTCAGCGTGAAGTTGCTGCAGCTTACTTTTAATCAACTTGCAATATTTTTTCTTAACTTGTTTTATTAGCCGCTAATCTCAGCGTTACCACTGCCTGTCAGAATTGGTTGTGTATTTTGCGCACTCACATTTAATGAACCTATAAACCACTAAGAAAACTCGTGATGATGATGATGATGATGATGTATTCTGATTCCAAAGCTAACAAGCAACACTAAGGGCTGATGTTAGCACAGGCGCTTCTGCTAGCTCCTCTGCACCATTCAGTCCTCGGTCCTCGCTAGCAGCGCTCCGGTTGTCGTTTCATTGCAGAAACCTTTTTCACACAGCGCGGGTGTTAACCTGAGTTAGTATCATTCCAGGCTGTGTTTGCTTTCCCAGCTCATTTGAGGACAAAAGCGACAGAGATGGAACCTGGAAGGCAGAATTCCACAGTGATGGAGTCTTTCAGATGCATGCGACCAGGCCAGCCAGAAACGAGACAGAGCGAATCCAGCGGTGAAATTACTGCTGCTCTATTAGGACTGACCCAGACAACGGAACCCACTGCTACGGTAAAAGCCTACAGGATGCGGTGCAGTTTATGGTTGTAAATGAACTGCCTCTTTCTGAAGCGACTCGTCCTAATGGCAACGCGTTGGCTTCTTTTTTCCTCAGTTATACCGTTATACATTATAGTAGGGTTTTTTGTTTGAGTTAAATGAAAGGAAAGTGGCCCAGATGTAGACAGATGTACAGCATTAAAACTCTAATTAGACCGTAATACACTCGTATTTTGGTTAAATCTCCTGGGAATTTCACACACAACAGTCGCTAGACATTATTGACACAGAATGGAACGAAAAACAAAAACCATCCAGTGATCGTCCGTTCTGTGGTCAGAAACGCCTTGGTGATGAGAGAAGGAGCGAGGAGAAAGGTCTGAGCATCTCACAGCACACCGAGCCTGGAGGCAGCTTCTCTACAACACACGGACCTACAGCCACTCTGAAACCGGTCAGTGACACGCAGCTGCTGATACACAACTGCCCGATTGGATATTTATATGAATGATCATGTGTACAGATGTTCCTAATAAAGTGGACGGTGTGTGTGTGTCTTACACGGTACAGAATTTAACAGCGCTGCGCGATAAAACTAGATGAATTTAAACGCAGCAGGAATCTGGTTCTGCTTTATTTCATCATTAATGAGAGTTTTTCTCCAACATGACCTCTTTAATCATTGACAGATTTATTGTTTCATTAAAGGTGTGTGTGTGTATGTGTGTGTGTGTGTGAGAGAGAGATATTGTGTGTTAGCGCTTTAAGTTCACCTCTGTGTAATAACACGATCAAAAGGCACAGCAATCACAGGGACGGCCAGTGAAAACGCCAGGGAGATTTATTACCTCGCTGATGTACAGAACGAACATCACAGTTATTAAAAAAGGTCTCAGCGGTGACACATGACACGAGGCGAATAAACGTCTGCTGATACACAGAGCAATGAATAAGTGAAGTGAAGTGTTCATGGTTTAATATTTGCAACAGAAATACTGTAAATAAAGCGCAGCTTTCAGGCCAGCGAGGATAATTCCATACAAAACACAACCTAATCATTCTGCAGGAATATTTTTCTTTTTATTTCTCTTTCTTTTCCACGTGTTTCCTTGTATAAAAGGACCTCGCGTGTTAGAAAGGAAGTGTATACTGAACTAACACACAAATAAATAAATGAATAAGTCTTAATAAGTGAAGATGTCAGGACTTCAGGGCCAGTTATCAGAAGTGTGTGGTTATAAATCAGTACTCGGTGTAAAGTGTTCATGTTCTCGTTCTTCTGAAGATCATATGAAGTTCATCTCTGCTCACGTGGCTGGGATCCAAATAACAAGATAAATATTCAATCTAAAACCAAACAACGTTGCCTTACAGATGCACTACCTCTGCCCCATGACTGGATACAGCAAGAAAAGTATCAAACGATGTCATTTTACATAAATACAGTATACATGCGTTTATCCTAAAACGTGAATCCTAATTTGTTAAACAGCTTATATTAATTTGTAACATTAACGTCGTGTAACATTGCATATTAACATCTTTTTTTGTGAATTTTTGTAAATTTTTTTCCAAACTGTCCTTTAAGGAAATCCATTCATTTTCTAGAAATAAAAACTGTAATTAAGACGTTTTCCTTTATAATATATTATTATTTTGGTTCATTTCAGATCGTATGCTGTTTGACTGCAGAAACACTGACGCCTGCTACTCAGGATGCAGATTTGGGTTTTGTGCTGGTCTTGTTCCCTGAGATGGCTTGTGTGTGTGTGTGTGTGTGTGTGTGTGTGTGTGTGTGTGTGTGTGTGTGTGTGTGTGTCA
>JAQQZR010000018.1:533899-546451 GCA_030068235.1 Notoglanidium macrostoma | reverse complement strand
CTCCCTCCCTCTCTCTCTCTCTCTCTCTCTCCCTCTCTCCCTCTCTCTCTCTCTCTCCCTCTCTCCCTCTCTCTCTCTCTCAGTGTGTCTTTGCCCGAAACCCCACAGTAACATTTCCTTGCTCTCTGCTTTTAGGTTTTCTATAAATTCACCATGAGAAGAATAACCGACAGATTGTTGATTTGAGTGAAAGTGTGTTGGTAAACACGTGTTTGGCGGTGGGACTGTGCGGAAGAACCGCGATGCTCTGCAGGAAGCTGCTCCTGACTCCCTGCACTCCCGGCGCTGATTCTCCTCATTACTGCACTGGAGAGATGGAAAAAGTGCTCAGTTGAGTAAGCTCAGGTAAGATTTCTGTATAAGCATCAGTGCAGTAAAGGGTTTGTGTTTGTTTGTTTGTTGTGCTTGGGAGATGTTAGAGTCCTGAGGCTGATCTGATCTGATGTTTTGCAGGATATGAAAGTGTCAGGAATAGACAGCAGATGTGAAAGTGAGCTTTGATGTCCATTTTATACAGTAGAGTATTGCATATGCGTTGAACTTTAAGCACTGCGTTCTTTAATGACATTGGAAACTTGAGATGTGAGATTTAATTGCTTAGCCATTTTAATTTGGCTGCGTCTTAATCTGAGGTTTTAGTGCACTTGTTTTCCTAAACGGAAGAGCCACAGAAACCACACCATTATTTGTAATCGCTCCAGAGGTGAATTGGTTATTTTGGTAATGATTTGCCCCCAAACAGGTCAACTGATCTTTAAATATAAACAGTTCGGATGAAACCAACAGGAACCATTAGCAACAATTTCCTCCCTGGAGATGTTTCTCTACTGGAGTCAGTTGTAAATTTGCCCGAAGGACAAACAGTAATAGGAGCAGGATCTTTGCACTCAGGGGACGTTGCTACCTAGCTCAGGGGACACTTGTACCCACGACTCCATTTCTACATCCCAGAACATCTTCCTAAATAACGAGCCGCTCCTCAGTAACCTTGCGGGGATAAAGAGAAAAGCTCCTGACGTATTGGATGTGGCAGGGTATTAACAGGGCGCAAAGGGCAAAGGGCTGGTGTAGTTCTTCTCAACATGCGCCATTATCAAACGATGGCCTAAATAGTTTCCTCTCTGGTTGGAAGTTTTAAATAGCCCGAGTGTTCCGAAGTCTTTTGGAGCAGGAAAAAGCAATCTTGCTAATTAGTCCTACAGGGATTTGTGATCGAGACGTTCTTAAATACTCAATCGCATTACCTGCTCCTTTCCAGCCGACTGCAGTTCCTTATCCGCTTGGACTTTTTTCTTCCCTGCTATAAATTTGCATACACCTGTTTAAACTGCTGAAATATAGTGATTTAAATTGTGTCTGACATCTATTTATTCACAGAGTAATAACTTAATAAGGCTAAACAACTCCTGAGAGGGTGTAATGCCACCTAAACGCTGACTTGTGTTGAAAATGTATTATTCACTTCATCATGCTTATATATATTCCATAAAGAAACAACCGTGTAGGATGTTCTGTGCCGTTATTATCAGAGAACAATCAACTTTCATTCAACTAGCCATAATAATTTTGAAAATCATGCTCATTGTTTGATTATCTGATCAAAGAAATTCAAACATCTAAACATTCCTCTTGTTCTGAACCAGGTTCCTGTTAGTCAGACGTGTTCCTGAGCCCGTCTTGTATCAGGGTTCCTACCTGTAGAATTCTTGATTGTGATTCTGTTCTTGTTTTAGTGGCTGTCATGGCTGAAAGGTCAAACTTTGGGAACCAGAAAGTCACCCAGGCCCCGGGCTCCCTTCCACCCGAACCCATCGACATCATCCGTATCAAAGCGCGCTCCAGAAGAGTCCGGATCAATGTAGGCGGTCTGGTCCACGAGGTCCTGTGGCGGACTTTGGACCGTCTGCCTCGCACGAGACTGGGAAAGCTGAGAGACTGTAACACCCACGACACCTTAATGGAGATCTGTGACGACTACAGCCTCAACGAGAACGAGTACTTCTTTGACAGACACCCGGGTGCCTTCTCCTCCATCTTGAACTTTTACCGGACGGGCAAGCTCCACATGATGGAGGAGATGTGCGCGCTGTCCTTCGGCCAGGAGCTTGACTACTGGGGCATCGATGAGATCTACCTGGAGTCTTGTTGCCAGGCGCGCTACCACCAGAAGAAGGAGCAAATGAACGAGGAGCTGAGGCGCGAGGCTGAGACGCTGAGGGAGAAGGAGGGGGACGAGTCGGATACGGGATGCTGCCCGGAGAAGAGGAAGAAGCTGTGGGACCTGCTGGAGAAACCCAGCTCTTCTGTGGCTGCAAAGGTAGGACAACCTCCTGGCTGTACAACACAAAAGTGTATCCACTTGATCTAAAACACACATACAATCATAACACTTGGCCCAAAAACACTACCAAATGCAGATACAATGCAAATATGACACCCAAAGCAAACACAGTAAAACTCCGGGCACAGACCCACAGTCCAATCACGTGATGTAAACACTCAGCCGGAAGACGCGGACCAAAAACAAAAACAAGACTCGGATTTCAACTACTACTGTAAACATGGTGCAGTTCAATCGCAATTCTGAATGCCTCAGACACATGAGGAAAAAACACACAACCTCCATCCACTACCTAACCTGTAGTTAAATCTGAACCCAACATCCAGAAAAAAAGCAGAACACTTTAAAAGCTTTTTTTATTCAAATAAGACGTCTCCGAGACGCGCTGTGGAACGTTAAAGAGTCTAAATATCATAAAAGAAAACTCTGAGTCTCCCTTTATATATTAAGAGAAGATGTGAACAAAGAATCTCTCTATGAATGTGTGTGTGTGTGCGTGTGTGTGTGCGCGCGTGTGTGTGTGCGTGTGTGTGTGCGTGTGTGTGTGTGTGTTTAGCTGATGCTCTATTGATGCCATCATTTAGGATCCGTTTCAGAACAGTCGACACAGGGAGCGGAACGCTCTTCAGGAACGCCACGCACACTATGAAACGTGGAATCGAGCCTTCGCTCGTCTCGAATGCTGATTTAAGGTCTTGGCACCTGAGCTCGGCTCTTGTGAGTTGGCGTGACTCTGAGAGAGCTGTATGAATATTCATGTCTTAGTTATGGAATGTCGCTCTCCGGAGAGTTGATAGAGTTTTGTGAAGTGTTGATGAGATTTCTGAGCGTTCTCCTGGATGAGTTATGATCCAAAAAAAAACCACAATATGGATGCAGCAGGAGTCTTGAATCAGATAGCATGAGTTACAGTGTGACTTTGCTTTAATTGTCTGATTAGCTGCTCAGCTCACGCATGCTAATTGGTCTCGATTTGAGGGCGTTGCTTTCAAATCAGATTTGTCTCGTCTTTTAGCACCACTGATCACAACTGACTAATTGCTTCATGTAGCATTTGGTTTGCTAGCAGGCACTCAGCATCACACCAAATGACCTTCTGACTTTTTAATTTCATGGCCATTTAACGCTCGCATAATGTAAATCTGATGAACATATGTGGGATTTGCATCCGTGCTTTTAGAAAAGCTCTTGAATAAGGTGGACAGCTTGTAACGCCACGGGTTAAAACGTGTTTAAATGGGTTGGTATTTGGGTTAATAATTGAGAACATGGTGATTTCTGCTGAAGGAGAAGTTATGATGAGACAGCAATGTCTGTACATGTGTGTGTGTGTGTGTGTGTGTGTGTGTGCGCGCGCACCCAGAGAGAGTTTGATGGTGGTTTCTGAAGGCTCTTCTCTTCTTGTGCACGAGTCTAACCCCAGAGGCATTGCGTACTTCCCAGAACACGGTCATGGAAAGCGTTCAAATGGGCCATTAGTAAACAGCTTTAATGTGCATTCTTCTTTTTTTTTCCTTCGCTCCTTTCCGCTGGAGGGTTTCTCAGAGGTGAAGCACTAATTCCAAGACAAATAAAATAATAAAATAATATACATAAAATAATGGCAAAGGTGATAGAGATCATTATGCTGAATATTGACATCATAATTAGTCATCATGAACAGAACTGTTCTAATTGGTTATTTTCCTCTTAAATATCTGTTTTATTCCTCTTTTAACACAGCAATTTGTCATTAATGATCATTTTCACTTGGTAAATATCATCTCATACTTTTTATCCCTTTACAGTCACATTTATTGTTGAGGAATGTCCTTGAAACAATTTCTTCCTTTTAAGTTCTCATTTATTTTATGGCAGCCTTCGAGAAATCCTCTCTTCTGATTGGCTGCTAGGTGTGTAATGACTTCGAATAACGGGACATCTGTAAAGTAGTAAACGTTTAATCACAGTTCCATATCAATGTGCTGGGAACTTTTGAATGGTAACCTTAGCAACCATAGTAAACTATCTGTTGACTGGCAGCCTGTGTACCCGGTAACCATAACAACCAACCCAGCTATACCATCCACCCCAAGTTACCCCTGTTGAGGACAAAAGTACACCACAAACATGTTTGTTTCTGAGAAAATGACTCCTGCGTTCTTCTAGGCCTGTAAATGTACAAATGTGTTTCGATGTTTGGTAACTGGGGTGTAAGCGGGATGACAGCCACCGAGGAGTCCCGTTATATGGAGTTAATGAACTCGGTGGAGGAAACTCCACACCGCTTCATGTTGTGGGGTTCTTAGCCTCCACCTTGTCCATTAATTCCATATAATGGGACACCTCAGTGGCCGTTACCCATCACATAAACAGTCATTCCTTCACCAGCTTCTCTCGTTCTCTCAGTAAATTCTATTGTGACGTGAGTGAGAAAGTGCAATGCAGTGTAAACTCCTCTGTCCTGAAGAAGTGGGAACCTTTACAGTTCCAGCTTTACCTCTGGCTGTTACACAGCACTCACACTGGGGACTCCTTCCATATCAGCATGTCAACGATTACACACATTTATGTTATTGTTCAATAACACTTGTAAAAAATCTGCTTATTTCTAGACTTCGATTAAAAGTTCCTGTTAATTATAGAACTAAGAATGCACAATATGTGACGTTGTACATTTTGAGTGTTCAGTAGTCCTAGCTATCTGTGTTCCTGAGACAATCTGGGTCTCATGTTTTGATAGTTAAGAGTTCTCAGCTTTGTAAATAGGTTCAACTCAGTTTTGATGAAGAAACTAATTTTGGTAGTTTAGAGATTTATGTCTTCAAGCTCTTTAAGTTTAAACTGAGATTTTAACTCACAACCTTCTGATCAGTAGCTCAAAGCCTGAAACACTGAGTTCTGCATAGAACCTTTAAAAGTTCCTCTGGGGGAACAAACTCAGAATCCCTTTAAGCTTTGAGATTTCACTTTTTCCCCCAAGAGTAAAGATAATCATAATCTTTAAATATGGACCACTTTGACCAAAGACCATCCGACAGTTTCATGAAAGTTTGAAAAACACAGTGAACTGATAATAGTGCACTCTTAAAAAAATTTAGAACCCTTAAGAACCCTTTTTTTTTTTATTTTTTTTGCTTGGCCAGCTGGGGAAACCCTACAGTGAAGTATTCTCTATCTGAAAGACTTCCAAATCCCTTTTTTTTTGGAATCCAAGAACCCATAATTATCCACTGAACCTTGAATGAACCCTTGTGTGAATAGTGCACCAAGTACCTAAAAGCTAAATGTTAAAATCATGACAGGTTCTACATATTATCATAACATCAAAAGTTATTTATAATAATAATAAAAACGTTAGCGCTGCGATGGCTTTGACATTAACACTTCACCCTCCACTCGTATTTTTCACAAAGCTACTGGAGAGAACTGAGAGCGTTACTCAACATGGCTGACAGTTTTATCCCAGAATTATTAGCGAGGAGGAGGAGGAGCTGTTGTTCAACAGAGGATGAAGGTTGTTGTTGCTGCCACTGTGATTTGTTGCAGTTCGATAAAACGCGTGCGTCAGCAGGACAACTTAGCATCCGCTTATTCTATCGTGTCTCGTATCACTGGATTGATATCCATGGTGACGTGCTGACATCATCATGTCTTAGTAAATCAGTGTTGTGTAATAAAAGAGTGGTGTTAGGACACAAACCTGGTTTAAATTATGCCCAGAAACAGTGGTGAGTATGTGGATGGTGTATAAATGACCTTCTCTAGTGGCCATAATGCATTGTGTTGTTTGGTTTAATTGATGCGCACCTTCATGGAGGAAGAAGACGAGCTCTGATGGTTGTTTACCTTCAAACCTCCTGCAGCTGGAAACAGAATTAATCATTTGTGAAGTCATTTCTATAGTCACATGCTTTCAGTTCTTAGGCAACTCAGGTACTTTATTGTCCTTTTTGTTTAAACCAGGAAATGTTTACTTACTGTTTGACAACATCCTACTACACCTTAACCACACCCACATCCTACCACACCTTAACCACACCCACACCCTACCATACCCACATCCTACCACACCCTACCACACCTTAACCACACCCACATCCTACCACACCCTACCATACCTTAACCACACCCACACCCTACCACACCTTAACCACACCCACACCCTACCACACCTTAACCACACCCACATCCTACCACACCTTAACCACACCCACACCCTACCACACCCACATCCTACCACACCCTACCACACCTTAACCACACCCACACCCTTCCACACCTTAACCACACCCACATCCTACCACACCTTAACCACACCCTACCACACCCTACCACACCTTATCCACACCCACATCCCACCACACCTTAACCACAGCCACACCCTACCACACATTAACCACACCCACATCCTACTACACCTTAACCACACCCACATCCTACCACACCCTACCACACCTTAACCACACCCACATCCCACCACACCCTACCACACCCACATTCTACCTCACCCTACCACACCTTAACCACACCCACATCCTACCACACCTTATCCACACCCACATCCCACCACACCTTAAGCACACCCACATCCTACCACACCTTAACCACACCCACACCCTACCACACCTTAACCACACCTACATCCTACCACACCCTACCACACCTTATCCACACCCACATCCCACCACACCTTAACCACACCCACATCCTACCACACCTTAACCACACCCTACCATGCCACACACCCTACCACACCCTAACTACATCCTACCACACCTTTATGACACCTTAACTACACCCTACCACACCCTAACCACACCCTTCCACGCCTTAAACACACCAAAACGCACCCTGAACACACTCCACCGCACTGTTGTTGTCTTCTGCATAGAAGATTTAAGAGTTTTCACAGGGAGACAACCACAGAACTTTTAAGGAGTCTATATTTTCCTGTATTTGCACAAAGATTGAGCATGAGATGAGAAATATCTTCAGAAATGACTTTTATTTGCTAGACATGTCACAAATTACCCCTTAACATGGTTCGTTTTCTTTTTCTCTTTTAGCTTGTTGGATTTTGTTACTTCAGTAAATTTTCGTTTTTAGATAATCACACAATGTATATATTTACAGTTTCTGTTTATAGTCTGGGTCTATTCTTATTTCATGTTCTTTTTGTATGTGTTTTCAGACTGTCGGGTTCTGTTTTATATAACATTCTTTTATTAAATTCTGTTGGGTGATGGATGATGATCTATACTTTACCAGTTATTATTTTTGAGTCAAAACTTCATTTTGATCAAAACAGGTTGGCAGTAATGGAAACTGTTTGTCAGGAAAAGCTCTAGCTGATGACGGAGGTTGGCTGAGATGACCTCGTTCTATGCAGTATCCAGTGAAAGCATCATGTCTTAATCTCCTTTTGGTTCCTAGTCTGTTCATACAAATAGCACTAGGAAGAGCCTTCAGTCGTCTTCTTTAAGGTTGCCGTATGCCGTCAGCTCATGTGGTGTGCACAGGCGCTAATTAGCAGAGGTGGATTTCCATGTCTAAGGAAGTGAAGAAAAATTACAGGACATGGTAGAGACAATGAGGGCTAATGGTCTTTCTCAAGCCAACAGGAAAAAGGTTCTTTAAAGGTTCTTTTGATTTATGGGTCCAATGATGGCCATGCAGTTACATATGCAACCTTTCTGGTTTTCCTCAGTGTTCATATTAAAATCAGAAGCAGGAAGGAAGTGGTTCATGTGCGGCTGGGCGTTAATCAGACAAAATTAACTCATTTCTTTAATCGTAGATTGGCAGGTTCTGATGTGATGGTCGGAGTATTGCCTGATTAAAAGATCCTAATAAAGATGAGATGCTGAGGATTCAACCTTGCTCTTTGATACCTTATGTATTGATCAGGTGTAGCTCTGGTCCATTTTAGTCGCTCTCTCTCTTCCCCCTTGACATTCTCCCTGCCTGCGCGATCTCGAGGGATTTGTCAGAGAGTGTCCTCTCTAAAGGGCACAGAGTTCTAAACTCCATCACATGACCAAGCCGAGCTCCTTTAAAGAGCTCTCGGCGTTCCCTTAAATACACGCGACACGTGACGAGAGTCACAAAAACGGTTCCGATCTGATAAACATGTTGAGTCACAAAGTTGTGGTGTTGTTTAGAGGAATCGATGCACAGTCAGAAATATTACACCTCCTTTACAGTCTTTACAAATGAAACACTAGCAACTCGGTCAGAAACACAACACCCTGACAAACCTGTCTGAAACGTAACACAATTTCAAGAGTGTCAAGAAATGTAACACCGATAACGAGTCATCAGAAAGTGTGTGTTTATATCGGGTTAGAGCAGTCTGATTCACTTCCTCTCCACACTGACAGACAGCAGTCTGTTAGACTGAGCCGTTATAAAGCGACGTAATGATGCCTACATTAATCAAATCAAATCCAGTCCAAGGCCTTCGGTATGTATCACTCCTCACAAGAGTGCTTCTGAGTGGACTACGAATTTAAAAAAATAATAAAATCCAGGGTTTTTCCACAAGTCTGGAATTAAAAGCTTTTCCAGACCTCCATAATTATATATATTATGAATATCATGTATATTATGGATCGCTGTTAAAGTAAGACCCAAGATCAAAATGTTGTTGGTTATTAGATATTCCCTCACTCCCTGCACTAATTCCTCACATTTTATTCCCTCATCTGTCTTCAGTGATCACTTCATCTTGATCAGGGTGACGTTGGATCTGGATTCTACGTTATTAAAGCCCTTTTCGGATTGGATTTGGTTTACCCTGGGAGGTGTGCTAACGTAATTATTACCAGAGTATCTCTGGGATTTTAGTCCCATCCAAATCAGTCAAGTAGGTAATTTTATATGGAATGTGTGGAAAGATTACGCAGTATTTTTACCTTTTATAAAATGAGCAGGTGAAATTACCCCAGGTAACATAGTGTGTAATTGACATGTTGAAAAAGATTTTGCTATATGCTGTAGGAAAGGTGGCTGTGTACTCTTTTCTGCAGTATAGAGACACACCAGGATGCACTCGCTCTTTTCTGTAGTCTCTTAATGAAAACAAAAGTGGACCATAAATTACAGACGCTCCTGCTGCTTTTAGGGAAGTTATTGAGTTCTACAGACAACAAGCGCTTAGTGAAAATAAAGCTCCATTATAAAAAACAGTTTGTATTAATATGAGTTGTAGGTTGTGTGGAAAGATTTTTAAGTGTATGTCATGAAGATCTCTACACAGAGATCCTTCAATATTGCCTTAAATAAGACCTCTCATTATTCCAGCTTTGTTTTTTTACACCGACCCAAACAAAGCTGGCATAAAGCCACTACAGTGTGTGTTTTTACATAGCGAGCCGGCATTGCAGAGCCAGAGACGTGACGTGTAACACAGCCGAACGTCGGCGTGTAGTGAACATATAACATACTACGCATCTGAAATATGAATACCACAAGCACACTGCTGTTGCTTTCAAAACAATAACGATGGGAGAACTGAGAGGTGAGGTGCTTTTGCTAGCTGTGCACATTCATGCCACGCAAGCAGTGTTTCTGAGCATCGTGTTTATTGCAATCAGAAACATGTTGCAGGAGAAATCGAAGAGAAGTGAGAAACGATTCGAGGCAGAAAGGTGCACAGACCTTCGGCGCCGCATACGGAAACGTTTTTAGTTGTGCTTGTTTCGGAAAGAAGAATGTCAACGTCGAACACGTCACACCCCTGTCCCGCTGTGCCGGCATGTCCCTCTTACACTGAGCCCGGGTCGTTCCAGCTCATACGCAAAATGAAATTCCTGATTTGGACCTTTTACAGGCACAGCATTCCCAATTTGAACAGGCTGCATAAAAGGGGCTTCTGTGATCCCTCATCAAAATTACTACAGATGTCCACTTAGGAAAGGAATATAGTACTTGAGATGCTAAACAACCTGAAAACACAATTTGGGTGCAGTTAAATTTTAAAATATAAACCGCACCAATACACAATTTTCCAAGTCTTCCTTACATGGCTAAGTCCATGGGACTCGTGTTAGCCTTAGCGCTAGTGTGATTCATCTATATGTCATGGATGCTTGATAATTTGTGTAACACTAATGGGAAAAAAATGACGAGCACGTCAGTAGCACCACAGCCGAAGTTTTAAAGCCGGGCTTACAGGAGATTCTCTGTGATCGGTTCGCTGCTGTCCTGATGTGGCTATGACATTAATAATACATCAGAATTCTGTTCAGGCTGGAGGAGTGCAATCGACCTGCAACATCCAACCAACGTCCACTGCAGTGATGCGCAGAGAGGCAAAGATAGACATTACTGCCTCAGAGGAAATGTTGTTGGTAAATACAGTGATGTAGCAGGATATATGCTGCATGTTACAGCAACACAACGCTAAACAGCAGCGATGATTCTCATTGTTGCATTTCATTTATTAAACGGATGCATCGCTACGGAGTATGAGTATGAATACATGGGTTTTGGTACTCGTTGATACTGATACTGATACTGAAATGAGTAACAGATGAGTTTTATCTTTAAGGTTTTAAGATGTGGCGTGTAAACAGTGTGTTTATTAGAGAGTGTTAGGACGCCTTGCCATGAGCGTGATAGCAAACTGTAGTGAGTGGTGAATGTGTGCCCGTTCTCGCTGATCGTTAATTAGTCGTGAAAAATCTACATCCAGATTGTTGTCATTTCGTGTCATCTTGTCATTAACGCAGCCTTACATAAGGATTACATCTCACCGTATCACATGGTCTCAGAGCAGCTGAGCATGGTCTTGGAGCGATACCAGCATCACATCCCTAATTTATATCATTCTCAGCGAGTTCTGACTCCATCATGGTGGGTTTTTTGGCATTATTTTCTCTTCTCAAAGCAAACTGCATCAGGGGCTACCCCTTGTTCTGAGATATCCGACTCCCCCAGCACAGAGCAGTCTTGGCTCGCGTCCTGGTCACCACTCTGAAACGGAAGAGCACTTTACGGGCTCGGTGAGATCTTATTAGCCGGAGTGAGATGATGTCAATAACTCCAAGTGTGTTCTCCTCTTCTTTCACTGCAGTTTGTACCAGCACTAAACATCAGCGCCGTACCTCACTCGCGCCGTGATTCTGGAGTCATGAAGAGAAATAATCAAGAAAAAGGGTGAAATGGCGTGATGAAATGACGTGAGGGCTTACTCAGATGCCCAGAGTCAATCAGCCTTGTATACTTCACACATAATTACAATAATAAGTTATTATGTTTGCAGAATAAACATAATACCTTTCTGAGGCATTTTCTTCTCAGTTCACAGGAAATAAGTAATCCTGGCAAGTGAAAATATCTCCTATTTGAATCTGTTTAATATCTCTCATTACAAGATTATTTCAGAACTAATCTAAAATTATTAAACCTATACGGCCAGTTAAATGTTTTTGAAAACATACAAATTTTATAATTAATTAAAATGAATAGATATTCATTGTAATAAATTGATTATAATTGGTTACAATCAATCTCCAATTACATAATGAATAAATAAAAAATTAAAGGCATCACACAGGAGTTTATTATTTACTTAATAAGATCTGATATATAGTAGCATGTAATAATTAATATATGACGGCTATAAGAATAAAATGTTAACATGATATAATTTCCTTATCATGTCAGTAACTGTATTTAGCAGATCACACCTCTGTTACTGTGACTGACAGCCACAAGGCCACGCCTCCTTCACAGGGACTAACATCAGAGCAGTACGAGTCACCGAGTTCAATATTCTGTTGTTTTTGCATAATGAATTTTACACTTTTTATTATCATCAGGGGACTGCTATTCTGTATGGGCCCAGTATTGGCAATGACCTTTGACCCCCCCAATTCCCACAATGCTTGTAAAAGACTCAGGAGTCTTAAAGGCATTGATCTCTAACCTGACTCACGAGGAAACCTGACTTTGTGACCGTGTGTAGGACAAAACACAGAATTAGCTGTTGAACTAGCTTGTGGAGTTTGTGACTGTTAGATGCAGACCTTTTTATTTACCTTGGGAATTCACCGCCATGCTCATTGTCGGAGTGTACATTCCCCACAGCGCTAACGCTAATAATGTTCTCTGTGAGCTGTACAGAGCTATTAACGAGTCGCAGAATGCTCACCCCGATGGACTGTTTATTGTTGCCGGAGATTTCAACCATGCAAATCTCAAGTCAGTGCTCCCGAAATTCCATC
>JAQQZR010000018.1:497300-524380 GCA_030068235.1 Notoglanidium macrostoma | reverse complement strand
TATATATAAGACTTTTCCCTCATTACAGACAGGATTTTTGTCCTCATTATATCTTTTGTCCTTAATGCTTCCTTTATTCATCCATATTTTTTGCTTCTAATTCCCATGCATGTCCATTTTCTTGTCACACACCCTCTAAATCCACGCTGTCACAGATTAAATCTCAAATCCTCATGTTGGGCCAGATTGTCCTCCACACGGAAACGTTTTTTTGGGACCTCAGTTAAGTTGTTAAAGTAACTCAGCAGGCGGCGAGGGTGGAAAAACATCCAGATCTCTCAATTAATCTGCTTAGCACAGGAGCCAGATGTTCCAAGGACTCAGCACAGGTCACACACACTTACACACTCTTGCACACACACACACACACACACACACACACACTTGGATAGGACAGCTAGAGTCAAAATAAACCTCAGGTCCTGCCACTGGATTTCCCAGAATTTCCTTTGCAACACTCAAGATGACACACACTCACTACACATAATCAGAATAAATACTAAATACAGCAGTGTGTGAAGCCGAAACAAACCGTGTGCAATTACACACATACAGCAGATACAGAATTACTGGAGATGCATACTCGTAACAAATGCTCCGATACGGCATCAGATTCCGGGTGATACTGTGTGACGGAAGCCTGAAGTGACAAAAACATTTTTTGACATCGGTCTCATTCTTTTAGACATTTATTAATATTTGCAGACACTTTTCTCCATCGCAGCTTAAACCTGAGCAGTACGGGGATTTGAGCTCACACCCTTCTGATCAGTAGCGCAGAGCCTCAAACTCAGAACCACCACTGCCATGTCCAAGAAATAAGAGTTATCAGCATGTTAAGGAATGAATTACTAAACAGGCAGGACTGCAGAAGGAGGACACGAGTATACCCGGAAGCTGAGTGCTTAGGGAAATAAGAGGCCCGTGACCACGGCTAATTTGAGCTTTTGTGGCTTTCGGCTTTTCGGTGGGCGGTTTAGAGGACGTGCAGTTTAAGATTACTGCAAAGTCACTGAGAGCTCAGTACACTGAACTGAAGCCAAGGAGCCATCGTTCAAATCCTTCTAGCCCCATATCAGTGACCGGTGCTGAATTAGATCGATAGTTCGGAGAGTTAGTGTCACATATGCTGGTGTTTGATGGACGTAGTGGTGGTGGTGCTGTTTGGGATGCTGGTACTGCAGCACTAAGAGATGTCTGTTTAATCAGTGGCTAATAGCAGCGTGTAGGAACTATAAACCTCTGCAAGACGCCGTGCACTAGTGTTCTTTAGATGATTGACTAGAGCTTTCTGGAATGGAAACGCAAAAGTGGTGAAAGTTTCAGAACTGAATTTTTCAAAATTGCTAGTGCAGCATGCAGGAATGCATCGGTACTAACAGTGCTAAGAAGAAAACACTAGCAGACAGATGTATGTCTGTTGTAGGGATGTCACTGTACACACAATTCTAATCTGAGGCAGTGAGATGAGGTGGTGTCTCGTTACAGTACATTTTTGATGCAGTGAAAATAAGCCCTACCTGAGTATCTGTTCTTTGTACAGTAGTGAAGTGTTCTTTACATTTTACAGGGTTCCAGACTGGAACCTTTCTTTGATAGGGAAACATCTGTCGTACAGCGGTGTATATACAACCTTTGAGTGCTCTCTGCAACAGTAAAAGGATGCATTGCATCTGAGATGTGTAGCAGTATTGTGTAGTATCGTATCATAAATAATTGCATTGTATAGTATAGTATTGCATATAGTATAGTATAGTATAGTTTTGCTTTGTATTGTATCATAAAGTATGGTATCACATCATATTGTATCGTACCATATAGTATAGTATCACATCGTGTAGTATAGAATCACACAGTATTATATTATTGTATCGTACCGCATCGTATAATATCATACCGTACAGCGCGGTACAGTTTCGCATCATATTTTGTAGTATAGTATCACATTGTATTGTATCATATCATAGGGTATAGTATAGTATGGTGTAGTATAGTGTAGCATGGAATGGTATGGTGTAGTGTAGTAAAACGTAAAATGCAATTTGAAACAAAGCCTTAGTCCTTTCATCTTTTTTTTCTGCATGCCGTGCCAAAAAACTCTGACGTAGTGAATGTAGAAATGGAGAAAGTTCAATAATCTGCCTCTTCAGGCTCCATCTCTCTCTCTCTCTAACACTTAAAAGCATCAGTGCAGACAGCAGTGGGGTGGATACGAGGTGCACAGTAATGCAGAAAGCTTGTCTTCTCCTCCCTAAAGCTCACTGTTCTGATCAATCAGCAGGCCGTGGCAGCAATGCACTCTGGGAATTTGGACCCTTCTAAAGTTTAGCCTTCGGGCGTTTCCCACTTTTCAACCCATCCACCTTCAGATGATTAAAGAACTTTAGTGATTGTTGCAAAGTGCTTTGTCAGTGTGGGGTGCATGTTTGTTTTGTAAGGGATGTAGGAGGAAATTATTTCAAATTCATTCATGAGATTTTCTCAGCAGGAAGCAGGGTGTCAAGAGTGGGGTTTTTTCTTTTTTTCCAAGTCAAACCAGCAAGTTGAAAGCATGGGTTTATTTATAAAAGGGCTTCTTATTTCAGTGTGAGATAGCTAGTGAAATAACCATTAAATGAAGATTAAAATAAAATAATAAAACACCCAAAATCCCTTGGAGAAGAGGGTGTATTTCCTGTGCAGTTTAATTTTTGGTGTCTGCCTGGGAATGACTGGTGGCCTCCCTGCTGAAGGGACCTAGCCTCCGCAATACATTCAAAACATAACCAGTGTTATAAATACATATATACAGTGGGATGGTGGTACGTCAACATTTAAGGTTCTACGCAGAACTCTGCTCTGTGATTGGAATGGATTCTGCTAATTCGTTTTAAAGCTTCCACCAAATTAATACAGGTAAATATACGCTTGGCCATTGAAACAAACCCTCTCCTACTATATAACCTGCAGAGCTTTACAGAGGAAGACCTGTTCACCTTTCTGTCTTTATCGACCTGCGTGACCTTTACAGGCTTACAGGCGGATTCTTTTTTAAACCTGGTTCTGAAAATGCCTGTTGACCTTTAACCTGATGGCTCAATCCTGGCATCACATCACACGTCGTCTCTGTCTCTGTCTACTATGAGTAAAACGTTCTCTGCGGCTCAACGTTTATAAATTACACCAGATTCATTGGCACACTTGTGGCTTTGTGGCTATAATGTAATGCATAATTAAACTGAATTAAGGCAGGCAAAAATCCACTCATGTCTAAACTCGTGTCTTCAGGTTTGTTCTCACTGTGGCGCTGCGAGAGACTTCTGTGTGTCTGATAGGATTTCTTTAAGATCTGGCAGTGTGGCATTGCTCAGGAGGATTTCATGTGGCATTTCGTGTCCTCTGTGGCTGAGCTTTCAGATTAACGTCCTCCAAGTCCGACCGCTCTGCAAATCGAGAAAGTGTAATTATATAATGCATACCGTGTTAAACTGTGAAGTTGATAGAAAACCATCCAGAGTATTGTTGTTTTCCTTTTGTCTATATATCTGTGACGAACATACTTACATTGTCTTCTCCACAGCCGGATGTTTAAGGATAACTGTAATAATAGGATTTAGGTGCTATCTATAGTGAGGATCCCAAAAGGTTAGACGTGGTTAGTCACTCTTTCCAACCTGACAGGAAGAATTGATATAAGGTTCAACGTACAGGTGTGACGATATGTTGCTAATAGCTAACACTGTTGTGTTGTAGCTGTTTAATGACACCTCATAATGTTCCAGCATTCAGCTACACAATGAGGTTTAGTTCATGTTTATAGAAGACAGGAAGTCCCCATGAATCCTAAACCACATCAGCAAGTCTGTGTGATGACACTGAAGAACGAGGATGTAGTTTGAGGCAGATATTTAAAGAAAAGCCGCTACAGTAGCCCAGAACGGACAAACCTCTAGCGAGCGCCTTCCACGTTTCACGTTGTTTGGTAAGAGAGGGTTCAGAATTTGCTTTAAAGAAGCAAATGTTGGACCACAAACATTTTTGACTTGTGATGAAACTGTCGAATTGTGTTTCAGCAGACTTGTTATCCTTGGTATGGTGTACTCTCACACCCTTGACATTGACCTGACCCTGTCATCATAAAAGAGGAAAATGAAATCAGATGCAGTTTATTAGGGTTTAATCTCATGAGCTCTGCAACCCTGCCATTTAAATATTTAAAATGTATACATGATGCCTTTGTTTTTATCTCAGGATGGGATTGACAGTAATATGGATGGGTGATAACACTTTAGTCATTAAGGCCTGGGTGCAGGAGGCAGTAGCAAGTGCAGCATTCAATATAACCATTCAGTGTTAGCAGCATTAGCGTTCTGGAGTGAAGTATCTTTACATAAGAGCATGGTGCCTTCCGCTGTAATGCTGCAGACAAAGTGATTGATTTAATGGCGAGAAATGTGATATGAAGAATGGTATATCAGTCAGAAATATCCGATTAACCCGGTCAAGCACAGTGGAAAAACCTCGAGAGAGATCCATTCCATAAACTGACAAAGCAGCTGATCAATACATGCTTGGCAGTGTTTATCACCTGAGATGTTTGTGCGGAGATAAGGTGGCACACGCTGATGTCTCGTGTAATTCTAATAAATATATAGAAACTCTGGTTTCATGTTCACTTTTCAGGTGGATCTGAGTTCCACAAGATGAATAATGTGAGATGAATAAACCTGAATAAATGGAGAGTGGAGATGCTTCCAGACAGTTGAACAAGAAATCTTAATCAGCATCAAACCACTCTCTCTCGTGTGTATAAACTGCTGATCGGGCTCAATTCACTTTAATTTTGGATCAATCTGGAAAGAGGAAAGGATCTGAGTGACTTTGAAAGAGGGCTCGTTATAGCTAAAATGGCACCTACATTTAGATGAATGGGAAAGCCATCAGTAAATTCAGTAGTTGTGATATGGAAGGAAAAAACAGAAGAGTAACAGCTTCTTCAGCTCAGTGAGAACTTGTTTTTTTAATTATGACCAAAGTACTCACCGTTATGGTCCATATGAAAAGGTGACTGGTCCTTATTAGCTACAATTTATTATATGGCACTTTTACTCATATTTTATTCACTTAGTTCTCATCTATAATCATTTTTAAACACGGTTCTGTTAATCCTAGGACTCAGGATTACCTACTTCTACCTGTTAATACAAAACTTGTTTAAGATATTGTGTTCCTTTTACATGCAACAACCTGCGGCACTCCCTGAAATTCAGTTTGAGAGATGAAATGTTTATTGCATTGAATTATTTCAAATCTAAAATGTACTCGGTAAAATGTACTCGACGTTTTTACTTAGTATTGATGTTTTGTGTGTTTTACTTGACCTGTCATCAGCTTGTCTATGTAGAGCGTATCTAGTGATTTGTCAATTTTGATATTTGTTTTATTGTAACAGGTCTCTCTGGAGGAAAAAAAGATTTTGATATTAAAATAATACTACTCAGGGATGGATATTGTAGTAGGGTTGCAGTGCATACTGTAAAATCTGCATTACACATTTGAGAGTTCAGTGTTGAAAACTAGGGGCACTGGTCTACAGAGAGAAAAAAGTGATACGGTCATCCCTCACCATATTTTAGAGATGAGTGGGAGACTACAGTACAGTACAGGTCTGAATCTTTGAACCATACTGTCAGGGGGTTTGGTGGCTATTATGCTGTGGGAGATAATTATCTTTCTGGCTCCGTATGCCCCCTTTGGCAAGAAATGTCCCTGCAAACCAATTCAACATTCTTCTGACTGATCACCTTTATCCTTTGATGAAACATTTCTATCCAGATGGGCACGGTCTCTTCCAGGATGAAACCACCCCATGTGGAAGGCCTGAGGGCTCATGAATGATGAATATAAAAATCATGTAGATCAAATGCTATGGCCTTCACCCTCACCAAATCTCAACCCAGTTGAACATTTCAGACAGCATTCTCCACCAGCGTCATAAAAATACAGATATCTTTTGGCAGATCGGGGCTTCAAAACTCCAATACAGTTGCCAAGATGCACCGAAACGGTTATGATGGTTTGTCATTGCCCGGTACCTTACTATGACACTTTGTTTTGGCTTTTCCTTTAATTTTACACCCATTTTGGAGCGTCTTACAGGTCCCCAACCCTGGTCCATTTTAGTGTGCTGCAGGACAGGGAGTTCTCCAGGACCATTTGGGAACCTGTTGTCTAAATTGTTTAATGATGCAAGTTTACAGTGCAAAATGTTTGAGTAATGACATGCTCATCTTAACCCCTCCTTCCTTTTCTTTTCAGATCCTGGCAATAATATCCATCCTGTTCATCATCCTGTCCACCATCGCCCTGTCACTGAACACCTTACCTGAGTTACAAGTTATTGACGAGTTCGGACAGTCGAATGACAACCCGAACCTTGCCCACGTAGAAGCTGTGTGCATAGCATGGTTCACCATGGAGTACCTTCTGCGCTTTCTGTCTTCGCCCAACAAGTGGAAGTTTTTTAAAGGTCCTCTGAATGTCATCGATCTACTGGCCATACTTCCCTACTATATCACCATATTTCTCACAGAGTCCAATAAGAGCGTTCTCCAGTTCCAGAATGTACGCAGGGTGGTCCAGATATTTCGGATCATGAGAATACTCAGGATTCTGAAACTGGCCAGACACTCCACAGGCCTTCAGTCACTGGGCTTCACGCTCAGGAGGAGCTACAACGAATTGGGCTTACTGATCTTATTCTTAGCAATGGGAATCATGATCTTCTCCAGTCTGGTGTTCTTTGCTGAGAAAGACGAGGATGCCACCAAATTTACCAGCATTCCAGCATCCTTCTGGTGGGCCACAATTACAATGACGACAGTGGGTTATGGAGATATCTATCCACAAACCCTTTTGGGCAAAATTGTAGGTGGGCTCTGCTGTATCGCCGGTGTTCTGGTGATTGCTTTGCCAATCCCCATCATTGTGAACAACTTCTCAGAGTTCTACAAAGAGCAGAAGAGGCAAGAGAAAGCCATCAAACGTAGAGAAGCTTTGGAAAGGGCGAGGCGGAATGGCAGCATTGTATCAATGAATATGAAGGATTCCTTTGCGCGTCACATGGAATTGGTTGACGTTGTGACTGAGAAGAATAAAGAGAAGCCTTCAGACAACCACCTTTCTCCAAGTCGATGGGCCTATCAGAAAAGCCCATGCAGTGCCAATAAATCCTATGACCCTGAATATGAGGAAGTGATGCAGTTACGGTCTCCAGAGAAAGTGATCAAGCCATGGTCCAGTCCTCAACGGCTAAATGCAAAATCTCTGGAGCAAATGTATAACCAAATGGCAATGACTTCCAGTGCAATGACTCCAAAAGAAGGCATCAGGATTGGCAGGGAGGAGAGTCTGGAGATGAAGGTGGTTCAGTCTGACCCAATGATGAAGGATCGTCCTGTTACTGAGATCAGAAGTGTGTCAAGCATCGACAGTTTTGCAAGCTGCTCCACAGACATCAGCGAAGTGGAGAAAACAGCACTGCTCCCCAGCCTGATGCAGTCAAGACACCCTCGTGCTCCTCCTCCTCTAGATCTGAGCCAGATCACATCCTTAAACATGAAGGCATCTGAAAAGTTGAAGCAGCCCACCATCATCAAGGAGGGTCTCTATGAGTTTGTCCAATACAAACCGGAGGGCAGCGCCCGATCTCAAGGGGAGGAGAACCAAAGCTTTGATATGAGCAGCGAAAATGTAACAGTTTCTCCGAAAAAACATGCCAAGGGACTCCAAGTCAATTTCATAGTGCCTGGAGATGATGCATCATCCAGCTTGCATCTGGTGGTCACAGATGACACGGTACCGCTAACACCACATTCTCAGCAAAGTCCTAAAACCCCAGGAAGAGGTTTTGAAGGGGAAGGAGCAATGAGTTCTCCTGTTTTCACACCATCCTCTAGTGAGAGCCAAAGAGGGAAGAATCACATTGACAAGCCGACGGTTTCTCCTGCTTCGCCTAAAATTGTGTTGAATTGTTCCCCTGGCATGGAGGACATGTCAGACAGCAGTCAAAGTGAACAGAAGGTCATCAATCACCTCCTCTCACCAGACATTCTCAAATCAACCGGGGATGGGAATGTCTCGCCACCATGCGAAACTGGCATGTGATGCTAACCAGGCCCTTTAGATACCTATGGACTGACTATAAATCAAGTCCTTAATAGGGAAGAGGTAAATGGATTTTCTGGTGTGGCAGGACTGGACGAGGCACACAGACTCTCTGATATTGCAAAGAGACAGTTCTTTAGCTTTGCATGACAGGATATATTCACGTATGGCTGATGGAACTGCATTCCCACAGAGGAAGATATGTATACCATGATACAGTAATGACCTGGTGTGCAGGAAGGACAATAATGACTGCTGTCTTATATAAATATGTTGATTCTGTATTTGGATCAGTGAGTTTGTGAACTGTACTGCTATACTCCAGACCTACTCCTGATCTACAGAAGTATGATTGAGCATAAATACTTCTGAGCCTGACATGCTGACAAGTCTCCACCCAATAAATAATCACATATGGCTCAAGGTGTGAACCATCCAGTTTTGTTTAGGTTGGACTGACTAGTAGTCTAGTCTATTCACTGATAGTGAAAGTAAAATCAGTGTATGCAAATTAGTTCATAGGACTTGAATATAATAATGAGCATTAAATTGTTCTCAAAAATGCCTTCATGAGGTGATCTCCTCCTGATTGCTAAGCTTACCTGTCAGTAGTTTGAGAGTTGCTCTAACTACACTCTCGTTCAAATATGGCACAATATACAAGACCAAAAAAAGAACAGAAGCAAGATATATACAGAATATTCAGTTACCTACATTAGCATGCTAGTCTTCATCTGTTCAGCGCATTTATTCAGTGGAAACAATGCATGCACGCATTACACCAGTTGTCCAGCACATTTTTAACACTGTGGACAAAAGTTGCTGTAAGATGTCTTGCCTTTTATAAAACATCTGTGTCACTTATATAGTGATGGACAAAGCAGCGCGTCCTACTGGATAAATATAAAGAGCACTTTATATTAATGGTAAATGACTGCCATTAGCACATAACTTGGCTTCTCCATAATCACCGGAGGTAAATATCTGAATGACAAACATGTCAGAGTTGGTCTTTATTTTACCTGTATATACTTGACCTTGTAGTTTGCGAAAAACATTACAGATCACATGGATTATTCTCTCTTCTAGCAAGTGATTTTGTAAAAGACCATTTTGGCAGGATAAATAATTCCTGCTCCAAGTATTTCTGAAGAATTATGCGTGCCTTGTCATAAATATTTATGAGAAGGCGTTACGGTATTTGGCTTTCTTCGTATCAGTCTGTACAGAAAAAAGTCTAACTTTTATAGAGTAAAATATGCAAGTACAATTGAGTTCTCAGGTTTTGTATAACTTGAAAAGCACTAATGTCATGGTTTCTTTCTTCATTAGACACTTGCAACTCTGTGTCACATATTCATTGCATCGATGGGGAAATGCAGACGCTCCACTCATAATCACGTTAGTTCTCGTATTTACAATGCAAGAATCATTCTCTGTGAATGAAAACTTCCTGTAATGGATATTTAACCTGCACAATGTAAAGTGTACATGACAAACGGAAGGCTGTCTTTTCTGCATTTACTCTCATGCTGATGTATTTTTTTTTTCTGAAGCTCAGTTTGTAGATTTGTGGCAGTGCAACAGTAGTTAATATTTATTGTACAATTAACTTTAATAGTGGCTGGATTGTTTCAAACACAGTAAAATAAATGTGTTTGTACAGACCTGCTTGGCTACGTCCTTTGTTTAGTGGAGGTTGTAGTCTGAATGCTGTGGAAAATGTAAACAAACACACAATTTTAAGAAAAGTTAGAAATTCGTTAGTTGATTATTTGTAGATACTTTTATTTACATGATGGCTCAATAAGTTAGACAATTTCTAATGTGTCTAAAACATTCACACATTTAGTTGCTATCTACCATGAGCTAGCATAACAGGATTTCTGACACGATTATAAGTCATATCCTTAAATATTAATAACCTCCACTGAGAACAGTATCCACTTAGCTAACACAAGCTAACAATAGGATTTCTAACAGGATTGTATTCATTTTAATTCATATAAATATTTATCTTGATTGCTAATGTTTGATAGCTAGGTAACATAAGCTAAACTATTTTCTGAGGAGACATTTATATAATATATATACGTTACATTCATTAAAGATACATGTATCTTTAACTATAAATACATGACTAACATAAGCTAACCTGACAGGATTCTATTCATATTCATTCATAAGCTTCATGAATGAATTAAACTTCAGCCACCTGGTTTATGAAAGGGGTTCAGTTCACTGCTATGCTAGCTAGCTTAACTGGCTAACTTATACTAACTTGGGAAGATTTCTGAAAGGAGTCCTATTCAAAATTGTGCACAATCTTTACTGTTAATGGTAGCTAGCCTGCTAACATAACCTGATTTCTGTGATTATTTCTTCATAATCTTCACTGAGCACACTAGCCAGCTACCCCACATAAAATATGCTGACAGGATTTTTGTTTGATTTTTGAGTTATATTGAAAAACATGTTTAATCATCATGGCTATGATAGCTAACTAACATAAGCTAACTTTAGAAGATTTTTAAATCCTGTTAAAAACTGTTTCTAAGCATCAAGGCTAACGCTAACTATCGAGCTAAGTAACTAATCCAGCAGGATTTCTTAGAGGATTTTGTGTCACGTTCACATTTATAATTTTCAATGCTAACATTAGTTAGCTGGATAACAAACTATCCTGACAGGATTTTTTTGCAAAAACATGTTTAATCTTCACTGCTATGCTAGCTAGCTAATGTAAACTAATCATATAGGATATTTTGGAGGATTTTTAAGCTATAGCCATGTATAAAGTTTTCACTGGTATATAATCTAACCTCACAGGAGTTCACGTTTATAAACTTCAGCGCTAACACAATAGTAAGCCTCGGAGGTCTTCAGAAAGATCGTCCTCCAGTCAGAAGACACCGAAAATCTATTTTAATTTAATATAATATTATTAGAAGAAACAGTTGTTGCATAAATGTCATTATTTTGGACAAATATGAAAAAGGACAATTCCGAGAGAACAACATTAAAGACAAGTTTTTATATCAAGTTTTACTGAGTAAAACCAAGCAATTACCAAGTAATTAGCACCCCAAGAAAATGCAAAATCATGATTCTGTGTAGATTTTCGTTGCAGTACAAGTCTAGTTCCTTTAATAAAGCTTTAAAATGAAGAGTGACAACAGATAATTTTTATCAGGTTTATTTATGTCATCCGGGTCGAAGGAGAAAGGTTGATCGTAGCCCATCAGGTGATTGTAGTCGTGTGGAATGTCGAACAGCATCGGGTTTATGAGCATCGACTGCTTCTTGGCATAGAAACTCGTGAACATGCGGCTCACGTCTGGGACTTTCACGTCGCTCTGGTGAAACATGGTCTTCTTCTCCACCAGCAGTGCGCTGTACGTGACAGCCGTGTACATGTCCGTCTCTTTGTTGTGATACAAGCGCACCACGTAGCCTTTGGTGATGAGGTGGAGGATGACCGGAGTCAGGAACGTGAAGAAGCCGATAAAACCGCAGAAAGCCGCCTTCATCGCAAAGCTGCTCACGCCGATGCCCGTCTTCGTGAGCAGGAGGGGCATCACACACAAACTGAACATGCTGCTGGAGTACGAGAAGAACTTCACGCCTGCGAATCAAACACAAACGTCTACTTCTTCGATATGACATGTTTCATAATAAGACAGATTTCAACCAATCACAGACAAACGACCAATAAGGTCAGTGCTGAAATTTACAACAGCTACTAATAACAAGCTGTCAGGATTTACTGAATAAAACCTTTTTTTGTAATTGTGTGATTTTTCTCTTTGGTCCTTGTGAAATTTTATTTCTGTACATGACAAATAAGATATTACAAACCTAATAATTTGTTATACTATAGATACTGAAATACATTACTCTGGGATATTAATTTAAAAAAACCAGGTAAAACTACTATTAGATACTTATGATAAATCCGGTACAAATACTTAGAGATACTAATAATAAAACAAGTAGGAATACTGTGTAATACTAACAATAATACAGCTAGGAATACTCTGAGATACTAATAAACGATCAGGTAAGAATACTTTTACATACTAATAATAAATCAATTAGGAATACTCTGAGATACTAACAATAATACAGGTAGGAATATTAGATAATACTAATAATAAAACAGGTGACAATAGAATATGTTATAACAAGACATGTTGCTAGTGCAATGTACAGTAACATGATCCCAAAACATTGAGGCTCTTCATTAACAGCTCGGTCACTAAACCGGGTTCACTTCAATGTAAACCAATTTCTATAAACCGCGACATCGTAAACACTGGTCTAATCATGCCTTTTATTTACATGTTGCCTTTTTTCTCACTTAACTAAAGCAAACCTTTTGGGCAGTTAACCAAATGGGAGTGTACTGTGAGGGAATTACCGAGCACGGCCTTGCGCAGATCGCCGGTGTAGATCAGAACCCCGTCCTCAGCGCTGCCCGGCTGTGAGGAATAACATCGTCCATACACACAGGGTCCAATCTGAAGAATAAAGAGGATAAAAACAGAAAGTAGAAAGTTTCATCTTATGCAATGAAATAAATAGATTTTGAGTAAAGTTTAGTCTGTCTGATCCACAGCAAATCCTGCCTGAAAGATCTCTTGCTTAATTACAAGGAGTGAAAATCTCACCTGGTATTTAGCTAAATGATAATCTGATGATTATAAAACACATGCAGTGGAGAAGGAGAGCAGAACCGAGTCATATGGAATAAAATAATCCAGTCTGTTCAAAAGTAGGATTTCTCAGTTAGCATGGAAATGGAAATAACCAATGCAGGCTTAAATAAGACGTAAAATATCCAACTGTTTGTGAAATAACATGAATAACCTTCATCAAGTAGATTTATTCATTTTACATACATTAAGTTTGAATTGTCCATTGACAGATTTGTATGTCTTTACTCTACCAGCTCAAACACACAGAATATCACAATATAGTATGCATATCTCTGTAATATATTAACATCGTTATAGGCGTTGCTGAGCGTTCCGAGTTCCAGCAGGTACTTTTAAAATCTCTCAAATCTGTTTTAAATCTCTATTATTATTACTCATGTAACCAATAACTATCCTATTTTTACAGCAGTAGTTTTGAGTGATTTACACTCCCTTTCCTTGTTCAATACTTTTCTTATGAAATGTTGTAGATTTTCCTAAAATGCCGCCATTCTCTGTTCATACATACGTACTGTATCTCATCATATCTTTAATGATCACAAAATGATATTTTTGCCACGTTGCTCAGCACTATGTGCTCGACGAATTGAAAGAAGAAAGGAAGAAAACAAATCACTAAACTAAGTAAATAAATTAAGTTGTGATGCACTTTTTAGATCCTTTTTTTTTTATTTTACAATAAATCACAAATTCTGAATTTGATGATGTTTTTTTTCTACTTGTTAAAATCAGAACATTTTTATTTATATATTTACATTTTTTAAATCCCCCTTTTCAGTGGTAATATATTTTTTTGAATTAAATAAAAGTATTCCCAAAATAAGCTTTAAAGGTTTAATTATAAATGCAGCAATGCAAAGGGTTATAAGGGTTATAGCAACATGCATTCTGAAATCTCTCAACTGAGTCATTTCAACTCAGGACAATATTAACTTCAGAATTATTTAAAGCATTAATAATAATAATAATATGCTGCATTTTATTTTACCTGCATGCTTTTAAACATGTTGAGTACTTTCCCATGTTTACCTTATTTATCTGGGATGTTAAGCATGTCCTCTGCAGGAACCGCTGGCGGATGTTCAGAGCAGAAGATCTGCATGACGTCTGAGAGCTGCGCAGGAAATAAACGCTGCTTCCATGGATGTGTCTTAATATCTGGTGATTTCTTGAGATAAATCTAAACCTCGGTAAAACATTTAAACAAAACATATTCAGAAAGGTTAACGTTACTCAACCTATTCAGATTACTGCAGAGCCGCCATGTAAAACCCGGAAGTACTTCAACAGCGCGCCATACAGGAAGCAAACTGTGATTAGTGTGACTGATTAAATAACAAAAAATGGAAAAAACTAAATAAAATACAACTATAATATCTCATGATCAATAATGTTTGTATTTAAATTGGAGTTTAAAAATAACGCTATGAAAGCTTTTAATTTGTAGAGTACTCAGCGGAAGTGAGTTCTCCTGAAGAAGAAGAAGAAGAAGAAGAAGAAGAAAGAGGACGCTTCCGGTTGTGGGAGGTAGTCGCTTAATTTAGTGTTTTCCTGGGAACGAAAGAGCCGCTGGTGTATCGGGAGGTAAATACATGTTTGACATTTTCTCGTTTTGTAAATGTTGTATAGTGTTTTACCAGAATGCTAGATATGCGTTAATTTCCACAGACTCGTCTCGATAACGTGAGTCAGCTGTGTGTCGTGTTAGCTAAAAGCTAACGTTAGCTAGCTGTGTTTTCTTTATCTGCAGTTGAGATTTACATTTCCTGAAAGAAGTACAAAGCGCGTGCCAAGAGCTGGAAATGACGGAGGGATGGAAGAAAAAAGAGAAAAAGGGAGGAATAGAAAAAAAGAGAAAGAATCAAGAAATGTAAAAAAGAAAAAAAAATTTATAATAATGGATGGGAAGACGAGAAGGGGGAAAAAAGAAGAATAAAGAGAAAAGTAATATGTGAAATGAAAATAAAAAGCTTTGGGAGGAATAAAGAAGAGAAAGAAAAATTTAAAAAAGCAAGACAAGAATGAAAGTACAAAGAAAACACAGGAAGGAAGTGGGGAAAAGAGAAAAACCAAAGGTTGGGCAGAAAGGAGAGAAAGAAAATAAAATAAAAAAAAAACAAATAGGAGGAAAAGACAAGAAGGAGAATACGAGGTGAAAAAGGGGGAGAGAAAAGAGTAATAGGAATTTTACAGAAAGATGTGGGAAAGTAGAGGAGAGTGAAAAGAACTCAAAAGCCGAAGGAAAAGGAAAAAGGAAGGAAAGTGATAAATAATGAAAGTGAATAAAACGACAGGATTCTCTACAGAGCGAGTTGGAACCTGCAGCGGTTTCAGTCACGAACTTTATAATAAAACTATTACTTTAATTTAGTTTGAAGAAACAAAACAGCTGGTGGAGGAGCAAGAAAGAAGGGAAAAGAAATGAGAATGAAGACATTTAGGGAAAGAAAAGAAATCTCAGATAAGGAAGTGAAATGAGAAGGTCGAATAGAAGAGAAAAGGGAAGCAAGGTGGAAGAAAAAGCAGGGAAAGAGAGGAAGAATGAGTAAAGAAGAGAAAAGGGGGAAGGATGCGTTTAAATAATACTACAAATTATACATATATAATATATACATGTGCTTTTGCTTCTGGATAAATAACTCCGTGTTGCAGATTACTTTTGTTTTGTGTTTTTAGGAACACTTGTGAGATTTTTGGTGTTTCTTTAAAAAAAATAATAATAATAAATTTGTTCATTAATTTGTCATGTTTGTGTTTTAGAGAAAAAGAAGCACTGAACGGAAGAGAACATGGGTAAGAGCTCGCTGTCGATGTTCCACTCACACTGTTAGAAAGGAAACCAATTAAAAAGCAAAAAAAACAGTCTAAGGCCCCGTTATCGTTTCTATAGTAACGGCTCGCTCGCTCGTTTTCTTTTTATTCTTGTTCTCTTCAGAGCGAGAGGTTGGGTATTTTACAGGGTGGAGTAATCACAGTAACCACAGTAACCGACATAGAAACCGACCAGGGGACGTGACGAGGTCAGATACGTAAAAAAAGAGTTTAAAAAAATCTGCAGTCGCTTCCTTGAGGTTTGTCGAGCGATGAGACGGACTCGACGTGGCGGTGGCGGCGACCCTGGCTGCGGCAGCGCCATCGAGTTCGACTTGTTTTTTTAAAGGGATGTTTGTTTGTGTATCATGCATGAAGGCGTCTCCGGTGTCAGTCAGGCGTAAAGCTGGCCCGTCGCCAGGGCAGAGGAGTATACGCTTCTGTTCAGATTCTCACTAACATGATAAACTGAGAGGGAATAGATCGAGGCTGGTGAGGGAACGACTGTTTATAGCTGCTATAACGTCAGCAAAAACTCAAATCGAACTAGGAATGGATTTTTTAAAAAGTGTAACGTGGTGTTTTACATAAAAATGGTGATTGTTTGCATCGCTCAGTGTAGGAAAAGGATGGCTTTGTGACAGTAACTCCTCCCCTTTGTTTTAAATGGTTGTGAACGTCTTTCAGACTGT
Source organism: Notoglanidium macrostoma (assembly GCA_030068235.1). NCBI lineage: Eukaryota > Metazoa > Chordata > Actinopteri > Siluriformes > Auchenoglanididae > Notoglanidium > Notoglanidium macrostoma. Next base: position 508,014 of record JAQQZR010000018.1, on the reverse strand, counting down.
GAAGAGAAGACGTACGGTGGCTGTGAAGGCCCAGATGCCATGTACGTGAAACTGATCTCCTCCGACGGTCATGAGTTCATCGTAAAGAGAGAACACGCGCTAACGTCAGGAACCATCAAAGCCATGCTGAGCGGCCCTGGTGAGCGCACGCACACACACGCACACACGGCTTAATCATCGGCCCTTCTTCAGAGTCAGTGCTGCGTTCGGCTTCCCTGGGAACTGAATTAGAAAATGATTTTATGTCATTTTCAAGATACAAAGTGTGAAAATTAAACTTGGCCGCCTGACCGTGCTCAGTGACGTCAGTGTCAAGTATTTAACACATCAACATATCTGTATGTTGAGCTGAAGCTAACGTGTGTGTGTGTGTGTGTGTGTGTGTGTGTGTGTGTAAACAGTGTAACTGTGTTTGCTGCAAGCGGCTGTCTCGATTCTGACATCACTTGCTGAATTTAAGAAATAAGGAATTCCAGAATACTTCAGGAATTCCGAGTCAAGGGGGCATTTACTTTTGAGTTTATTCAAAGTGACGCCCTTTATTTGAATGCAGCATTTCTTGCTCTGCATCAGAAACAATATTACAGATACTGTGATGAATTAGTTATTGTTCTGAGATTTTGTCTTTTTTTCATGAATTATTAATTACGTAGTCTTACATACGTTTATTTCATATCTATAAATAAAATTCTGTTTTTGATAGAATTTTATATACATATACATATGTGTATATATTATAGAATATTATATATATATATATATATTGCTCGAAACATGTTTGCAACCTTTGAGGAATTGTGATTCAGTGATTCGTTGATTCAGTGATTCAGTGAATCGTTATACTTCATTAAGCGAGTCTTTTCTAGAATCCTCAGAACGTTCCAGAGAAAAGCATTCTTTATATTTGAGCCCACAGCGGGGTTAAAGCACCTTAGAAATGTATTATAAAAAATAAATTGTTAATTATTTATTAGATAATTGCAGCCTTTTGAATATCTGTAGTCCTATAGCTGGGGAAAAAATACATTTAATTAATATTATTTGACATTTAATTAATATTATTTGTTAAAATATTTTGTTAGAAAATATGATGTACTATATTTTAATGATTAAAAAATATTATTATTTTTTTATATAACTTTATAAAATTTGAAATTTACTATTATAATTTATTCTTTTTATAAATAATTCTGTCTATTACTTTTTTTGCCAGTTTGCTGAAAATGCTTCTAATTTTATTTTGAAGTAAAATGATGTATTTCTTTGTGTTTATCTGAAACACGGTAAATTATTTCCGACTCGATTTTCTCTCTTTCCAAACAGGTCAGTTTGCGGAAAACGAAACAAATGAAGTGAATTTCCGAGAGATCCCGTCTCACGTCCTCTCCAAAGTCTGCATGTATTTCACGTACAAAGTCCGATACACCAACAGCTCCACGGAAATCCCGGAGTTTCCCATCGCCCCGGAAATCGCCCTGGAACTGCTCATGGCTGCAAACTTCTTAGATTGTTAAACGTATTCCACGCTACTGCTTGAAACATGACCCAGTTTAGTAAACACGATAGACGAAACGTGTGGCAGGAGGACGTGTTGTGTCCTTTTATGTTTGGTTCCCTTTCCCACAGTATTAGTTTTGTCCATGCCACAGAATTCCGTAACGCGGAGGTGGTTGAGCAGTTAGCATGCCGTGTCTGTTTCCCCGCCACTACTAATAAACTTCTGTGAAATCACACGAATAAAATAATTTCATAATTAACTTTACCTCCAAGACAAATTTATCAAATTGTTTTGCTCAAGAGCTGAGAATGTTCATGAATAATTAATTATCATTAATAAGCAAATGCGTCCACTCACAAGCTTCCTCATACGATACGACTCGGTTTACGAGGTTGGGGTGGAAAATAATAAATTACATTTAAAACAGTACATCTTCTATCATAGGATATCAGTGCACAAGAGTCCTGTATAATAATGGCTGGAATACACTCAAGGAGCACTTTATTAGGAACACCTACACATTCATGCAGGTATCCAATCAGCCAATCATGTGGCAGCAGCACAATGTATAAAATCATGCAGATACAGGTGAAGAGCTTCAGGTCGTGTTCACATCACTCATCAGGATGGGGAAACTCCTCAGTGCTGGAGTGGTTGGTGGAGTGTTTCTATAACTGCTGATCTCCTGGGATTTTCGCCCGCAACAGTCTCTAGAGCTTACACAGAATGGTGCAGTAAAACCGTCCAGCGAGCGTCAGGTCTGCAGACGGAAACACCTTGTTGATGAGCGAGATCAGCGGAGAATGACCAGACTGCTCGGAGCTGACGGAAAGGCTGCAGTGACGCAGGTGACCATTCTGAACAATTGTGGTGAGAAGAAAAGCATCTCAGAATCTACAGGATGTTAACCTTTGAGGTGGATGAGCTTCAACAGCAGAAGCCTGCATCGGGTTCCAGTTCTGTCGGCCAAGAACGGAAAGCTGAGGGTGCAGTGGGCACAGGCTCACCAAAACTGGAAAACCGTAGCCTGGTCTGAGGGATCTGGGTTTCTTCTGAATCACACTGATGGTAAGGTCAGAATCCATGGACCCAGCCTGTGCCAACCGTCCAGGCTGGTGGAGGTGGTGTAATGGTGTGGGGAATGTCTTCTTAGGACACTTTTGACAGTTAATACCAATCCATCATGGCTTGAACGTCACAACCTATTTGAGTATCGTTGCTTAGCAGGTGCCTCCTTCATGGCCATCTTCTCATGTCTACTTTCAGTATGAGAATGTACGCGTGTCACAAAGCAAAAGTTGTCTCAAATCGGTTTCATGAACATGACGATGAGCTCAGTGTTCTTCAGCGGCTTTCCCAGTCACCGGATCTGAATGCAGTAGAACACCTTTGGGGTTGTGGCTGATCAGGACCGTCATGGCATGAATTGCAGTCGTGGCAACATGGACCAGGAATGTTTCCAACATCTTGTGCGAGCCATACCATGAAGAACTGAGGCTGTTCTGAAAGCTAAATGACTATTTGTAGTGTAATGTTTCTAAAAAAAAGTGCTCAGTGAGTGTATATACAAGTGAGGAGCGATCGAAGACGTCTGCCACAGTGGGCGTGGTCTTTCCCATATATGGATTATTGAGAAAAAATTTAATCATGACCATGTTAAAACTAAAATTGTTTATTATTATTATTATAAATGCTTCATTAAATGAAATGGAGAGAGCTTAGTAAGCAAAAACAAATATCCTTGCATCTTTGTCCACTGATATTTTCCACACGGCGCTCTTTAATTCTGCATTCTGATTGGTCAGAAGGTGGTGATTAATTTTCTATAACAGCAGCTTAAAGAAAGCTACACATAATTATTCAGGTCCCAGTAGTCCTATTTGAACAATGATCCTTCATGGTAGAGAGGTGACCTTCCACACCGAGCTGTTTAAATCCAATGCAAACTAACTCTCGGCCACTCGAAGACGACGTGACCGTCCAATATACCCATGTACCGTCATAAACCATTAAAGACAAACAACATCGTTTTTATACATGAGGGAAGAAATAGCAGTGAAGCAAAACCTTTATTAAGTTCAAACATATTACATGAACACATACTATATTCAGGTTTGGTTTATTTTTTGAGTATAAAATACACAGAGAGAAAGAGAGAGACTTTACTTGAAACTTTTTCTGAAACCTACTGTAATGTTCACGGCTTCTATCATATACATTATACGTGTCTATACAGTGCTTTGCAAATGTCTTAATGACCTAAATGTAGAAAAAAAAAATAATAGAAAAGAGCAACTGAATTTCCAAACATTCATTTTCCTCTCCCAAAAAAATGTATTACAAGCCACAGATAAATGTTTATATGTTGTTAAAGAATGTGACCGATATAGTAATCGTTATATAGACAAAGCACTAGTTAAAGACTTCATGGAGGCTGTTCTGGAAACTTCTCCAAGATTTTTTAAAGCATTTTAACAGAATTACCGAGTTTACTCTATGAAGCAAGAAATACGATACTACATTCAGGTCTGGATGAATTGTGTTGTGTCAGGCCTGTGCTATCCTTTCCAGTTCTGGAAATAAATGTAGACGTCTATGATGCATTAATGACTTTAGTCCAGGCAAATTCACAGGTATACGATCCTGACTGGCGTTCCACGGGTCTGTTGCTCCTTCAGTAGCAGAGGAAATTAAGCTTCTCATTGCAGTCTCTGTTCTCCCAGACACACGTGTTGAAGTTGTGAGCTCCACAGCGGTAACGTGGCGCTGGGCATGAATCTGCTGCCAATATGTCCGATGCGTTCTTCCCGGCCACCCACATCCAATTTCCGTTAAGGAAGCGCAAACCCGTCCACACGCTAGCGGTCTGAGCCTGAGCGGCCTCCGTTTCGGCCAGGAGAAGTTGCGAGGGAAGGATCAGGGAGGCCAGAGCACTGTGCTGGTTCCTGCAGTACTGAAGAGCCTCCTCCCATGTTTTGTTCTCCATTACCAAATTCATACTTCTGTAACAAACTGCATAATATTTACTGGAGCAGTTTCTTATGCTCCAGCCCCACAGAGTAGTGACAGCACAGTCATCGGTTATTGGAAGAGTAGTGGGGTTACCTAGCCACATAAAGCTAGTAGGAGTTTGTCCATCAGACCATTGCCAGGTGTTGGAGAGTGGCTTGGATCTCTTCAGTCCAATCCAGCCGTATGTGTATACATTTATTCCAGACTGCAAGACGTTGTTTTGCTCTGTGTCTGTAGTGACGGTTGCCAGGTCTGTGAACTTCTGTCTGCAGTACCTCTGAGCTTGAGTCCAGTTCATTGAGTTGAAAATTAATATATATTCTCTCAGACCTGCAGACATGCCACAGAGTTGCAGCAGGAACAAAATAACCAAGGATGATTTCATCTTCGAGTTCATCAACGATGCATGTGAGCTCTGTCTGTCTTTCCTGTGTGTCTCCAGCAGCCCAACTCAAGCCTTTTAAGGGTCGGGTTTATTTAAAACGCATGCAAAAAGGCATTGAATTAAATGATAACCTCTATTCCTGTCTTTTCCAGTATGTGGTTTGTCTTCGTTTCACTTTTAGGTCCTGCTTCATATTAAGCACCCCTGAATACTCTTCCAGGTGGGATCAAGGAAGCGAAGGATCTCCCACGTTTAATTGGTGACCTGCAAACAGATCTGATCGCTGATGCATCAGACAGTCTGGTGGAAATGTAACCAGATCCTAATAGTCAAATGTAAAAGAAAGTGAAGCGTTACATGTTGAAACTATCTTTCCACACCTGACTAAAAATGAGCCAAATGCAAACTATCTGTCGGTTTCAATAATGTGACCTTGTCTTTTACCTTTCGACCGTATCCAGTTAGAAGGAGGAACCATTCAACTCACTGAGTCAACTCAGGAATGACTCATTGAATCAAGGAGCCAGTTTAGCAAACAAACCATTGCAAATACAAACTAACACAATTATGAATGTTTAAGAAACACTGGCAGACATAAATATAACTTAAAAAAGTAATGACCTCTTTGTCATAACAAGACTGATTCAGGGCTAAACTAATGGATGTACCATAATGGAGTTAGCAACTAAGCAAATTTAGCAACAGACCAAGAGCAACTTGCAGAACATGATAATCACTGGTCAAGTCAAGTAATAGGACTTTTGAATTATTATTTGTCATAATTTTTTGAAAGTATTATGGAGCCCCCTAAGGGTCATGATGGAGAAATATTTTTAAGCTACCATTGCGTTTCCTCACAATACTTTTGTGTTATCTTGCAAAACTTTTGTGCTCTCCTGTAACGCTTAGGGTTAGGGCTGTAGCGAGATAATGCAAAGAATTGTGCGAGCCATACCATGAAGAACTGAGGCTGTTCTGAAAGCTAAATGACTATTTGTAGTGTAATGTTTCTAAAAAAAAGTGCTCAGTGAGTGTATATACAAGTGAGGAGCGATCGAAGACGTCTGCCACAGTGGGCGTGGTCTTTCCCATATATGGATTATTGAGAAAAAATTTAATCATGACCATGTTAAAACTAAAATTGTTTATTATTATTATTATAAATGCTTCATTAAATGAAATGGAGAGAGCTTAGTAAGCAAAAACAAATATCCTTGCATCTTTGTCCACTGATATTTTCCACACGGCGCTCTTTAATTCTGCATTCTGATTGGTCAGAAGGTGGTGATTAATTTTCTATAACAGCAGCTTAAAGAAAGCTACACATAATTATTCAGGTCCCAGTAGTCCTATTTGAACAATGATCCTTCATGGTAGAGAGGTGACCTTCCACACCGAGCTGTTTAAATCCAATGCAAACTAACTCTCGGCCACTCGAAGACGACGTGACCGTCCAATATACCCATGTACCGTCATAAACCATTAAAGACAAACAACATCGTTTTTATACATGAGGGAAGAAATAGCAGTGAAGCAAAACCTTTATTAAGTTCAAACATATTACATGAACACATACTATATTCAGGTTTGGTTTATTTTTTGAGTATAAAATACACAGAGAGAAAGAGAGAGACTTTACTTGAAACTTTTTCTGAAACCTACTGTAATGTTCACGGCTTCTATCATATACATTATACGTGTCTATACAGTGCTTTGCAAATGTCTTAATGACCTAAATGTAGAAAAAAAAAATAATAGAAAAGAGCAACTGAATTTCCAAACATTCATTTTCCTCTCCCAAAAAAATGTATTACAAGCCACAGATAAATGTTTATATGTTGTTAAAGAATGTGACCGATATAGTAATCGTTATATAGACAAAGCACTAGTTAAAGACTTCATGGAGGCTGTTCTGGAAACTTCTCCAAGATTTTTTAAAGCATTTTAACAGAATTACCGAGTTTACCGAGTTCTGGAAATAAATGTAGACGTCTATGATGCATTAACGACTTTAGTCCAGGCAAATTCACAGGTATACGATCCTGACTGGGGTTCCACGGGTCTGTTGCTCCTTCAGTAGCAGAGGAAATTAAGCTGTGGGAATCAAACATGGATGTAGTTTGAATGTAATTAATTTACTTTTCACCATTTTTAGCTAGTTTAAAGAAGCCTTAAGAGAATTCACGGATTTACACTTGGCCAATTTTCTTGTAATAAGTTATTTTTGTCATTATCACAACATAACAAAACATGGGTTTTCTCGTGATACCGACGCAATTTACCCATAATCCTGCCGATCGGCATCTCTCTGTTATCATCCGGTATCCATGGAGACGCCCTGGGCCTCGTGACTGGTCAGTGATGTAGTTCATGGCGGAATCAGACTTTGATTGCACCTGTGATAAAACTTTAGTCTTTCTAACTGCCTTTTAAATAACACACACTAATGCGAACCTTAATCTGTAACGGCAAGACATAAAGCTATTTCAGCCTGAGTCGGGCCCTACCTGAGCAGAATTATAACCTGCTGATCAATATATTCCTGCTCTTCTGACATTGCTGGACAGAAGGATGGTCAGTGACTCTGTTATCCCAAGATCTTGAGAAAATGATGTCGTTATCACGGGAAAGCAATGTTTCGTTATGTAGTGATAATGACAATAATAACTTGAGATCATGAGAAAACAAAATAAATAACTCATTATTACATGAAAACACCTTATGTTTTGTTGTGATAATGACGTAAATAACCTGAGATCAAGAGAAAACTGGCTGAATAAAATTAGGAACTTCATGATCTTTTAGGGCTTCCGTACTAGCTAAGTGGCATGCATAGCCCTTAATGGAATTCAGTATTCCCACTGTGGAAGCCAGGTTGAACATTATAGACTGTATCTAAAGAAACGAAATGTGTGTGGTCTTATTTTCAGCAAGTTTTTTTCTGTTTGATTGCTGAGTTATAGAGGACATTTTGGACAGTCTAAATCTCCAGTGTGACATTTTTATGCCATGTTTGTTATATATTGTATTGCACATGCGCAGAACTAGCTCAATACCTTTTCATATCTAGACTACAGATGATACACATAGTTAGTTTTGCTACAGTTAGAGACATAAAAAAAAAATACACGATAGATTCAGCTAATTATTATTATTTTTTTTATCAGAAATGGTTATTAGCAGCAGTCACACAATTTAAGCTGTACAGTATGAACGGCTTTGTAGACTAACCAATCATAGCGCACGACTAGCACACTGTTAGCCAATCTAGAAGCAGGATAGAGCTGACACTAGCCAATCGTTGCGCAGGGGGCGGGACTTGTCAAAATACGGACGTGGGGGAGAAAAATGACGCGTCTGGAAGTTGGGGGAGTTCCAACATGGCGTCGATGCAGGTGAGTAGCAAAACTACAGTAAACAAATCGAGTTAATTCAAACTGTTGGGAGGAGATATTAAATTATATCGCTATCAACTATCGTTACAAGCAGAATACGTCATCCAGAATATGTTTATTAAATCGTTATTTATGAGTGGTCTTCGAAAATCACGAATATTGAACCAGCTAGTCTTGGCACTTGTGTTAGCTGTGTTAGCTAGTCGGATGTGTAGCTTTAGCATAGCATTCCTTCCTAACAAAACATTTTAAACTCGATTTGAATATTATCACGCGCGAGCGTAATTATTAGAGCGTTTTGTGTTAGAAATACCAGCAGATAATTTTCAGACTTAACTCGTTAGCTCTTAAATGGCTGTAATGTTTTGTGTTATTTTGGATGTTAAGTGTTTTTTCACAGACCAAATGCATTTTATTCCGGTGAAACGGTTTATTATCCTTTCTGATCTATAAAAAGGTTGTAGAATGCGTTAGAATAGTAAACCTCAGCTCCATGTCATTACAGCTGTGGATGTTATTAAGTAAAGGTGTAAAAATCGATTTCCTAAATAAATATTTTTACATAGTTTGAGTCTCTTTTGTAAGTTTTATGACTTAAATAAGAGCTAACAAAGTGTTAAACGTACATTAATGAAAAGACATTAAAATAAATTATCGCACTAGGCTGAGACTCTGTAAACTAGTGGCTTTACAGCGTTCCTGTCAGACACCTGCAGCCAGATCCTAGGCGGTGTACAAACTTTTGCACTCAGTTGTATTACGTGTTGTGTTCTCGTTCTAGAAAAGGTTACAGAAGGAACTGTTGGCTTTGCAGAGCGATCCACCTCCCGGAATGACGCTGAATGAAAGAAGCGTTCAGAACACAATCACAGAGTAAGTGTTTGTTATTCATTATTATATGTTAATGAAATGACTTTTTCTTTGTGTATGATTTTTGCCGACACTGTGGCTGTTGTGGATGCAGTGGTTTTGTACGCAGACGCAGAGGAGTGATAATTGTGTTTGGTCGTCCTGGGCCTCGTCTCATTTGCATCTTTTGTCTAGGTGGTCTATAGATATGGAGGGCGCTCCCGGAACCCTGTACGAGGGCGAGAAGTTCCAGCTCCTCTTCAAGTTCAGCAGCCGATACCCGTTCGACTCTCCTCAGGTGAACCTCAGGAGCGACAGAGTGCACGACGGTTCTCTTTATTCCCCTAGTGCCCTTCATCTTGATCCCTGCCCTGTGTGTCATACAGGTCATGTTTACTGGCGAGAACATTCCGGTCCATCCGCACGTCTACAGCAACGGACACATCTGCCTATCCATTTTAACGGAGGACTGGAGTCCGGCTCTGTCCGTCCAGTCCGTGTGTCTTAGCATTATCAGCATGCTGTCCAGCTGCAAAGAGAAGGTCAGTGTCATGAGCATGTAAGAGCTGAGCTGAACAATGTGCTGCACGTCATCGCTGCAGCTCGTCAGACGAGCCCAGCCTGCGTTCTCCTGGAGCCTGAAACTTGTAGAAACCGGTTCAGTCTGGAATGAGAAGAACTCGAATCTCCCGCTTTTCCACATTTTTAGATAATGTTCTTGTAGAAAGCCTTGTCATTGTGGGAGATCAAAAATAGCATGTCCAGTTGCGCCCTCTAGCAGTCAGTCACTTAATGCAGACATTTTCAGGGTGTATGTTTAATTTATTATGACAGTATTTTATTAATGATGAGAATTTCATAAAGCATAACCGCAGGTAAAAAGTGTAGTGCCTGATAAACGTTTCTGTTCTACTGAAATAAAACACAAAAAGGTAGTCAAATTTCGTTTCTTTTCTTTTTTTAAATATGTTGATGTGTTTTCTGTGCTCCGTTGTAGGTGTAGACTACATGTGTACTCTAGCATTGTAGTCACTGCGGTCACCACACAATAGATACATGCCAGTAAAGTTGCTGTCACTATGGTTACTGCACGAGACTTGCAGTACTGTCACTATGGTTACACACAGTAGACACAAACGAGTAACAATGCCATCTCTATGGTTACCACATGCTAGATACAAGTGAGTAATATTACTGTCACTATGGTTACCGGACAGGAGACACAGACAAATAGCATTGCCGTCACTATGGTAACCACATGTCAGAAGGTTTAATGAGTTTTGCTCTTCACTCTGTCTGTAGCGACGTCCACCTGATAACTCCTTCTACGTGCGAACGTGTAACAAAAACCCAAAGAAGACAAAGTGGTGGTATCACGGTGAGTGATTTAATCCCAGGTGTCACGTGTGCGCTTTTTACTCATACTTCCCTTCAGTACTGAAAACCAGCAATTACTGCTGTTCATTTCTGCTCTCTCCCTCCCCTTCCCGCTCCCTCCCTCCCCTTCCCCCTCCCTCCCTCCCCTTCCCTCCCTCCCCTTCCCCCTCCCTCCCTCCCCTTCCCCCTCCCTCCCTC
>JAQQZR010000018.1:485158-495352 GCA_030068235.1 Notoglanidium macrostoma | reverse complement strand
CAGACTGCAGGACTAAAGCGCCGCTGCATCGCTCTCTTTAGGTAGAGATGACGCAAGGGATAAATCCAGCTGCACCGCTATCAGCACATAGTCAAACAGCATTATGGGTAATGTAGCGAAACGTTAACCAACATGAAAATAGAGCAACATGTCCATGAAAGATGTTTAAAAAATTATTAGTAGTAAAAAAGGTTTTAACACCGTGGTAATTATAAACACTGACGCGTAGGTTGTTCAGGGTGGAGTTTTCCTTTAAGAAGCAACATTTAGGCAGCAAACGGGTAACATTTGTTAGAAAGTGGACATGGGGGCGTTTCCGTTGGCCTTCGTCTTTCAGGTGCGCTGGAGAGACCAGGCTCTGATCTCTTCTACGTCTTACTGTAGAAACTTTCATTCGGCTGGACCTTCGCATGTTCCCATCATTTATACATGTTTCCGATTATATTATTGCAATAATAATAAACACGATATTGATATCATGGACATTTTACATTACCATCATTACCCTTCTAATCAGGGGTAATAATCTGTTCAGGACGAGGTGGGTTACATTAACAGTGTTTCTGAGCATGAAGGCCTGTAAAGAAGCAATCGGTGTGACGTGAAAAGTAAAGTATAGCCACATTCCTGATCATAAGGACTTCAGGACTCGGGCTAAGCTCAACGCCACTTAAACACACACTCAGCTTCTGCTTCTGCTTCCTCCTCTTTATAGTTTCTAAAGAACAACTGAGCTTTTTGGGGGTTAAAATGAGAAGAACCCCTGGAGCCTCCTGCTGTTGGTCAGGTTGCGTACGCACGCGCGGATTTCCACATGTAATAGGTGAAGGCTCTGTAATACTGCAGTGTTGGGTTAGGAAGGCTGTATTATTCCTCTTTTCTGGTAGTTATTCTCTGGTGTTTAAAGACCCGGCTGAAGACTCGGGCTGGATTCGATCAGAGACGCTAAAACTGCATGTGTTCTGCTTGCAGAGACTTCAGTGTGGTTTTTGGGCTCGGGCTTTAAGGTTTAGTAACTTTTAATTTGATAATGTGTGATGCTTTATGTTTTGGGTTTTTTTGGTTATTTAACATTATTTAAACAAAATGTTTGAATTTAAAAAATATAATATATTTTGAATGACTGCAGTCTCCATGTTTTTTGGGTTTATATTAGTATATATCTTATAAAGTGTATTATATTTTATTTTCCCTCTGACAATTCATTTGAGACTTATTATTATTATTATTATTATTAGATAAGGAGATAAAGATGGAATAAATTAATCTGCTCGCAACTCAGAGCTGTGTACATCCCACTGTTATTCCTGCTGGTTCCTCTAGAGGGCAGCATCACCATTTGTGTTCAATTGATTCATGCAAGCAATTTACAAATTGGAATATACTTTGAATAAATTATTTATAACGTTTTTGGGGGTTTAAAGTTAACATTTAGAAGAAGACAAATAGGGTTAAACGCTGAAGGATTGTTAGGAAGAAAATCCGTTACTATGTTTTAACAATTTGTATTAGATTCTCACAATGATCGAGAAATGTTTATTTGTTTACTTGTTTAGCTCTTTAACTAGGAACATCTGAGATGTTAAATAAACATTACTGAAGTAATATAAAGGAACTTTTTCTGAGGGCCTGTTTCCCCATCAGAAAGGGTTCCACACTAGAACTCTGTTAGGAACCAAATGAACCCATTGAGGGTTCCACAAACAAAACTGTCTGCATAGAACCCTGCAATAAAGTGTAGTAGAACCCTGATAGGAGGTTTAGAGCTCTTAAATATTCAAGGAACCCTTAAAGAACCCAAGTGTTAAGATGCCTGACATGTTCTAGATGTGAAGAACAAAATAATGAGTAATAATTTAGAGTTGCCCAGTTAATACCCAAAAGGGTTCTTCGGGGGATTCTTTAAAGGTTCTTTGGATGAGTAAGGGTTCTTAGTTTCCTAAAACGGTTCCACTTGGAACTCTTTCTGAATCAGGAGCGCAGGATTCCACCAGAGCGCCAAGATCCTGCTAACGTTTACCTTCGTTCATGAGTAGAACCATTTCGGCAGGTTTAGAACTCATGATTATCCATAAGCCCTTGAAACGAACCCTTTTTTCTAAGGCAGATTTTAGGTATTAAGAAGAAAATAATGAGCAACAATTTAGAGTTTGTACAGCACGCTTACTGAGATCATACACACATAGAAAAAGGATCCTTTAAAGGTTCTCGGCTTCTAGAGAGCTTGATGAATGTTTCCTGACGCTGTGTGGTAGGGTTCTACACTGACGCTGTAGGCTGTGAGCTTAAACCGTCTTGCAGCTTTGCAGCAGTTCCTTAATCTGGAGTTGAAGTGTAGAGTTTTATTTACATAATAAAGCAGAAGCTCTAAATAAGCCATTGCGCTGTCTTTTACCATGGATGAGTGAGTGTGAGAGGAAAAAGTGAAAGTTCAGCTTAGCTCCTGAAATATCTCCAGCTGACACTAATTACACAGAACTGAAGTGCGTACGAGACGTGTGCTCGGGTGGGGGGGGGAGACTTTCCCTAATTCATTTATTCACCATAAACACTCAGCGTGATGCTTGTGTTCACTGTGAGTAAGAGAGAAACAGCCTCATACGGAAGTTTCTCCACATTCCACAGTGTCATCTTTACTGGAACACACCAGCTTATCTGTGTGTGTGTGTGTGTGTGTGTAGAAGTGCATCATTACACATTTCCCGTTTTATATCATAAAAGCAGATTAGTGGTATTAAGTATTTTAGAGCAGCGGGTCTCACGGGGCGCTTCGGAGACTTTCAGAGGGACGTGATTTTTTTTATCTTGTTCCAAACAACTGAGATTTCATACTGCGTTCGTATCGCCTAGTATCGTATCGCATTTAATGGGTTTCATCTAAACCTCAAAAACTCATAACAATCTCCTAACAATAACCTATAAATAAGGTATAACTAAGTATAAATAAGGGCAATGTGGATCTAATGTGTTAAAATTTCAAAGAAATAAAAATCTCCATGGTTCTAATAAACAGCCAGAATAATGCTGTAGATGTTTATTAATGAGGTTAATACAGAAGTTACATATTTATATAGATTATATCCATAAAATAAATCTGTACTGACAGGGTATCTGTGAAACTTAAGTTCCTGGCTACAGACAGTGTGAGAACTGCTGTTCTAGAGTTAACTTTGTCTTAAATAGTAATCCATGTACACTATGTGGACAAAAGTTTGTGCACCCTGACCATCACACCCTCTCATTCCAGTTTTATTCGTCCCAGTTCATCCTCATGTTATGAGATGTTAACCTCATTAATAAGTATCTACACTGTCGTTCTGATGACAGAGCAAATTCTGTAGCGTAAAATCACCTCTGAGAATTTAGCTGTGTTTATTAGAGTCACGGAGCTTTTCATTTCTGACGTTTTCACCAGGAATCTATATGCTTAATTTCTGTATTAACCTCATCCTGCGTAGCTCCTTTCATTCCGCAGTAATGAGATCACTGTTCAGATCTCCACTGAAGCGTAATTGAATCACAGAAATGTGGTCAGATGATGTAAAGTACGTATTTGTCTCTGTATAAAAACGAGACAAGCAAATGTATCACCACGACGCGCTTAGATCACTAAAATGCACTCTATTTATTTTAACTGCATTTTGACTTTGTTGTATTCAAACTGAAGTTCAGTAGAAATGCCACGCCTGAACACGCATCTCCTCATCACTATCACTTCCCTTTCTGGGGGATTTGATTTCGAGCCCACCGCCTGCCCGTCTCGTCCTCACTTCTTTAAACTCTTACGCCCATGAACTTTATCCCTGGCTCGCTGTCTTCTCAGGAAAGGCGTGTTCTGCTCTCGCAAGTGGAATTTTACTCAATTTAACAGTCAGTTAACTGACATTTTATAGAGTCTCAAACATTTTGATAAAGGCCAAGGTCTTTAAGTTTTTTATCCGACATGGGTTAGGGGCGGGGCTATAGCTTATACTTCTTTTTCGTATAAAATTCGATCCATTTATATGGTTTACAAACAAGCACAAAAATTCAAACAAAGGACGAGATGACTTTATAACTTTATATATATAAGTAACTTGGGGAAAGGTTCGTTATTTGAATGTTAAATGTAGTAAATTTAAAAAAAATGGAAATGTGGGAGGTTTTTTTTTTCATCAGAATGTAATTGAGTAAAAGTAAAAGTGTTCATGTGGTTTATTAGTTTTCCACCTCTGCAGATCTTCAGCAGAACAATGGAGCCGTCTGTTTATTCCAGCAGCAGTTAAAGGTGAACAGTGACGAGATGTGACTCGGCCCGCGCTCCAGCTCCTTAATGATCTTTGTAGTAAAACTGGGAATTTCAGACAGTATGCTCTTCTCACTTTTAATTCAGTTGTGAGTGGCCTAAAGGAGCTTCACTGGGTTAGTCATTACTTCTAATGTGGAAATCTTGGAGAAACTGTTGTTCTGCCCAGATGAATCATGAACACAAACAAATGAGCATGAGCTCCCAGAGGAGGCGCTAATAAGCGATAAGCTCAGCTAATGTCTTAGTGAAAGTTACAACCAGAGGAAGGAGATAAGAGAAAGTCTCTGACTGTGATAAAGCAGAAGGATTTTGTACTTTTATGAAACTGTGATTATTAAGCCTTATTTTCAGCTTTATTAGCAAGACAGGGACAATGTTTCAGCCTTTCCATGATTCCATTCCCCTTCCCAACTGTTACGTGCGGCTTTATTCCACGTGGCTGACATCACGGTCACGTCTGTGATCTCTATTTATTAGATAAAAGCATCAGGATGTTATTATTGGGAAACCATTTCACTCATGATAAATGAATATCCCAAGGAGAGTGATCCAGTTATCATTGTGATTAGAGCGACTACACACACACACACACACACACACACACACACACTCATGTACCTGGAAACACAATTCACAGCCTGAGCTGAATTTCCTGTTTCCTCTCCGTCACCTTTCACTATCAGCTCGGAGGGAAAAAAACCACGAGGCTGCTGTAGGAAGTGATCGTGTGTGTTACAAATACGCAGTGAGGATGAAGCCGCACGCCTTTACAGTTAATTCCACAGTTAATATAATAATACAAATAGTACGATCATTGTTTATAAAAATGCCTTTCTTAATCCTAAAGTCACTTTACTGAACCAAACCATCAGATCCCGTCAGTCAGTTTTAGCAAGTCAGTAACACTGAATTAGCCGTAGCGTAACAGACAATGCACTGAAACATACAATCACGTATATTACATTTCAGATAACATCCATTATATGTGCACTAATTTATTATTACGTTGCATGATATTAAATACTTTTTTTTTATACATCCTTTCTGTCATTCCTCTGGAGGAACCTTAAAGGTTCTGCGTAGAACCCTATACAGAGTGTTTATCAGAAAGACTTATCAAGTGAAACTATTTTGGAAGCTATTTGGTGTGTATGGTTTTATATATATATATATGTGTGTGTGTGTGTGTGATGTAACATTCCTATGTTGTTGCAATTTTTAAATTTTTATTACAGGCTTTGTTACAGTCTTTTACACGCTGTTACAGGTTTGTCACACGCTGTTACATGGTGTTGCAGTTTTTGTTACATTCTATTTCTTGCTGTTATTTTTTTGTTACAGTCGGTTACAGATTTTTTACATTCTTTTTTTATGTTCTTTATAACGACACGGTGAGACGCCAGCGAGAGGAAAGTAAACACGTAGAAAAATACGGACCTACTGACTATATTAAGGAGAGAAAGAAATAATGCAGTAATAATTCTGTGGTATGTTTTGTAATAACATGTGCAACGTGTGTAATAGATGACTAGCCGTCTAATCTACATTCCTGCAGTGAATGGTGACGCGTCTGATAATGATACACTCTAATAATAAACCGTGTTTTTGGGAAGTCAGACTCCTTAATATCTCTCTACGCACAGTGACTGGAAATCCCACTAGGTCTCGGTATCACACACACACACACACACACACACACACACATTCCTATCGACTGAGGGAGTGAAATGTCAGAGATGAGCCGCTGTGTGAGTTTGCATGAACTTGGTCTGGTTCCTGGAGGGAGAAAAGGGAATTCTATTCACACAGCACCGAGTCATGATTCATAGTCAAAGCAGGACTCAGGGAGAGTTGCTTATCTTAATCATGTGGAGCGTTCCACAGGAAGTGTGTGTGTGCTTCAGAAAATACTGACTCGGAAATCAGGAAATCTGTTCCCTCCCAGCAGGGCACGTCTCCATGACGTTCCTGTTTCATTCTGCTGAAACGAAGTGAATGCATTTGATTCAAGCAAAGATCCTTTCTTCATGAAAGACGGGGTTTTTTTTTCAAGAGGCTTTTTTTTCTTTCTTTCAAGGTTCTTGATTTGAACAAAAAGTCTCCACACTATTCTCAGAAGGCTCATGAGGGGCCCTAAAAGGCTTCATGTGGAACCCTAAAACACAGTATTTGTCTCCCAGAAAGCAAGCAAGCAGGACCTTTTTAAGAACTACTGAAGAACTCTTAAAGAACCCTTTTAGCTAAGAAAGTGACTGAACGTTAAAGTCCTGACAGGTTCTAGGTGTTAAGGGGAAAATAATGAGCAATAATTTCTAGTTTTTTAGTGCACACTTACCCAGTCAATACACAAAAAATGGCACTTTAAGTGTCCTTAGATTCCAAACAATTATACTTGGAACCCTTTCTAATATTAATATTGGAAATGAAATATAATAAATATTACTGATTCATTCTATTTAGCATCACATTTACATTTACACCATCAATATAACTTTCTAACAGTTGTAATTACTTTGTCATTTCTTCAGCTAAAACCCTCATAACATGTGCTGGTAGGTGTGTGTGTGTGTGTGTGTGTGTGTGTGTGTGTGTGTGTGTGTGTGTGTGTGTGTGTGTGTGTGTTACTGCTGCTGTACAAAAATACACACCAGGGTGGTGTTGGTGAGTTTCTGTTACCACCCTGAAGTGAAATATTTTCCTATAACAGCACGTTCCCAAGTGGATTATTCTTCTTATTCCACTGTGATTTATGTGTTTATAATCACATGTGATATTATGGAACGCTGATGAAATAAGTTCGTTCCTGTTCTCGCTTACATTATAGCAGCTATAAACAGTCGTCCCCTCACCAGTCTCTGTTTTGTTTCTCTTTCTAAAAAAAAAATCACTCATCACATTAGCGTGAATCCGCACAGCCGTGACTCCTCTGTAAAGGGGAAGAAACGCACAAAGGTCCGAGTTTGACTACGGGTGAGTGCAAAAGTTTGTCCACCCTAAATCAGTTTTAATATATAGCAACAAGACATTTCCTGTGTTAGGCTTCACAGTTGTTCATTCATTATAAACTATTTTTGTCGACTTCGGTGTGTATTAGATTAGATGTTGCGTTCCCGGATGAATCCATGTTTCCTTTGTTATCGCCTTGGAATTCTTTTTTGGAGATAAATTGTAAAACAGAATCTTTGTACAGACTTTTGCACTCAGCTGTAGTACGCTCATTGAACATCTTAAAGAAAGGTGCATCTGTGTACATTTTATCATCGGTTATTTAAAAAATTCATGTAATTGTCTCACATTTCTCAAACAAAACTTTAATGGTTTCTAATTGTATATAAAAAGAAACAAAAAAAGCTAAAAACACTGATTTAATCGTTCAGGTTAAAATATTTATTGTAACAATGATACATATTGCACATTTGAATATACAACACATTTTAAAGTTGTCAGAAAAAGAACGACGACTAAAGTAACAAGGCTTGAGCTAGAAGCCACATAAAGTTGTTTAGTCACAATGTGGAACTGAATGCTAAAGAACAAGACAGAAATTAAATATAAATAAAGATACTGTACATTATTACAGTAACATACTGCATTATTTCATAATCAAGCTGATCAGAGGATTTCTATAGACGTGTGCAGATCATTAACACACAATATTGCTGTTTGTTATTGTTGTCCTGTTCAGAACGCAGCGTGAGGCCAGACGTCTACACAAATCTAATCTGTAAGTGATTAAATTATCAGGCTTAAAAACGGAAATGTGTAGGCAGCTTAACAGGTTTCAAAATCGCGTAATTACAGTTCTTATTTTTTCGCTCCTAATAAACAAGAGCGTTAGAGACGTAAGACTCAGATCCAGCGATATCGGAGAACATCCAGCGTGACTACATGCTGAGCTTCGACTCGTTGTTGTTGGTGGATTCTTTCCGATGAGCCAGGAAGGAGTACATGCATTTATCAGCGCCGAGGAAGCGGTACATGCACACGATGGCGTCGAAGGGCAAAATCCTGCAACAGAGACATGGTGACATCAGACGGAAGTGAGCGTTTGAGAGTTTCAATCTCATGAGCAAGACAGTTAAAATGTCCCAAAAGTTAGAATGAAGACCAGATTTTATTTTTTTTCTTTATTAAATAATAAAAAATGCTTGACTTGGTGGTTCTAACAGTCATTAAGTTCAGATTCAACACAGCTCTACAAACCCTGCTCTGTTTCTCCTGTACAGTTCTGCTCATTTGCATACTGACACCTGATTGGTTCTTGTATTTTATGATGTAATAACACCTTCCTGAAAGCCACTACATCACTATGTGACTTGATGAGTTCAATATAGAGTTTAGACCACTACAGATTTATTTTAGATTATATACGCAATTTATCTACCGTATTTATTTTCTCCTGGTCAATAAACAGCAGTAAATAAACATCGGGTTCACGATGCAGACGACACTCACGTTTTCATGAAGGTGACGACGTACATGGCGCGCGGCGTGCAGACCATCGGCTGATCCGTCAGAATGGCCCTCATGGCCCTCTCCACGCAGTGCTCGGGTTTCAGCGGCGGGAAAAACGGCGCCATCTCCTTCCTGCGCAGAAAAAACGATCATCAACAACAACTACATACTGTACAACACGGGTGAAGGGAAAATATGCTACATTATAAATAATACAGTCTTTCTCATACATTGTAATTAATTTATTATTAATGTATCATATGAATTCACCATTTAATCAGCTCATTTATTACTAATTTATATAAATTATTATTGATTTATTTCAAGTTATTATTTAATTACATAGTTAATCAGTTATTAAAATATGACCATTTTTCCAAGCAGAAAACATTAAATACATTCTGACTTTATATACAAATTTATGCTAAAGTTTGTACACCCCACAGCACAAAAAACTGCGGTTGTTGTTACAGGAAACACACACTTTTACTTTTTAACATCTTGAATGAACTCTCTTTTTTTTTGTAGCTAAATTGTGAAATTAAGCCATGTTTATGCCCCCCTCCCCACCCCAACACACCAGAGGAGATACAAACTTTTGCACTCATCTCTAGGTTCTGAGTGTCTGCTCTACTAAATGGTGACCAACCTGATTTCACAGCCTTTAAACATCCCCGTATCGACCAGGAAGGGACACACCAGCGTCATCTTGATCCCGTCTTTGTTAGCCGCCTTTAGCTCGTGGCTCAGGGACTCGTGGAAGCCGATAGCTCCGAACTTGCTCGCGCAGTAATCCTGCGACAAAAAACACGATGGAGAGAGTACAGGAAGAGGATTAGATCATCAGAAACAGCATGTTTACATCAGAATTAAAAAGCATGTTTACAGAACGCGCACCTCGACCCCGGCCGTGGTGAAGAGCCCCAGAGAGCTGGCCACAGTCACGATGTGTCCCTCGTTTAACTCCAGCATCTTCGGGAGAAAAGCTTTCGTGGTCTGTGAAGAACATAAGACACGTTAACACCCGACTGAGTCACGTGTCTGATTTAAAGCACGCTAACAGGACGAAGACTCCTACTGACCCAGAAGTGGGCGTGGCAGTTGACCATCATGGTCCTCTCGATCAGTTCGTCAGGACACTCGAGGAGGTGACGTCCTGAAACCACGCCGGCGTTGTTGACGAGGAACGTGACGTCTCCCACCTCTCTCCTCACCTGCTCGGCCGTGGCGTACACACTCTCACGTTTACTCACGTCACACACGTACGTGTAAACTCGGGGCTGGAACACAGGCAACTCCTCAACGCCGTCCTCCGAACCTGTAGATACACGATCGCTCACAAAGTGAATAAAATAATAACATGATAATGACGAGCGTCTGGATTTGATGTTTGATGATGTCATCCTGATGACACGCCCACTTTGCGAGTCTGCCTTAACATTTGAAGCTTC
>JAQQZR010000018.1:446329-478198 GCA_030068235.1 Notoglanidium macrostoma | reverse complement strand
CTGTGGGAGGAAACCGGAGCACCCGGAGAAAACCCACACATGCACGGGGAGAACATGCAAACTCCACACAGAAAGGCTTTACAACCAAAAAGGCATTGAATTCTGATTTTAAAATGATATTTATTTATAAATTATTTTTCAAATAAATTTGGTCTTTTGGAAAAATGCCAGGAATTCTTCTCATATATAAATAAATCAATAAACAAACTGGCATATTATCTTGTATGTGATTATTTTTACATCTTTACGTGTTTTTGCTGTTAATATTTCGTGCCTTGGTTCTTCAGGGCCGCTGTATCACTTCTCCATCAGCACCGAACCCTGCACCAACGGGATGGACATAATAATCGCTAACTATACAGTGATTACAAGTAAGACATTTTTCCCTGCCATTGTTCTGCTGTGAGAAGAGTCGAGGGCAAAAGTTTGTACTCCCTTGGTTCGCTGTTAAGTGTACTTTGATTTGTACTTCTGTCTAAAATGAGGAAAACTTTACCCCATATTTAAAAAATAAATAAATAAGTTATCTCGGATCTGAATTGCTGGCCAGAAATGCGGCACCAATCTGAAAAACATTATTATATCATGTGTGTTCAATATTATGATGAATATTATGATTATTTGCGAAGTGGAGAGCTTCCTCTTTTGATTTTTTTCTTCATATTCAGCTATCCAGAGATCATCTTGTCTTTTATCCTCCAGAATTCACAGTTGCACGTGTTGGGTATAACGTCGCCATATATTACAAAAACCAGCTGTGGGTGGAGTTTTTCCAGCCAGCGGTACCATGCAAAGAGTTTAAAATCTGCAGCGTCCTGAAAGGAGGTATAAAACCTTTTGAATATAGAATATTGTTTACCTCTTATCTTCCCTCACAATAATGTAAAAATGTGGACGTTCTGTTACAGAAACACTCAGTGAGTCGTTGTGGCTGCCTGTACGTCCTTATTATGCTGTTGAGGTGAGTTCTCCATGGAAACATAACGTCTTTTCTGGAATAAAGAACGTTGTTGCCGGTGCTGTTTTTTAAATCGGACGCATTCTGCGTGATCCACAGGGAGAATATAGCATTTACGCTCATCTGAACATCATCGATGACCTGGAAAGGGAAATAACCATCATTGTAAAAAGTACCATGCATGTGAGGAACAGTGAGGGTGAGTAGGATCTCCTCCACCACGCAAAGGCGCCGTAGAACCACGTGTTCCTTCAGGCCAGAGCTGGATCTAATGACTTTCAGATTGTCGCTGTGTCTCATGACAGGTTCTGCAGCAGTCTGAGGGTTCTTCAGTTCCTCTGGTATAGTGGCGTTGGGGTTCTGAGCTTCTCACGGTCTGTGTGGAGTTCTGCATGTTCTCCAGGTTCTCTGGGTTCCCAAAAGACCCCCTGGAACAGACTGAAAAAGGCTGGATCTCTACACAAATAAGACAGAACTCTGATTCAAGACAATCTCATGATTCATTATTTATTACTAAAATCCTTAGAAAAGGGTTCTTCAAGGGTTCTTTAAAGGTTTCGTTGGATAATTTAGACATCATTGCTTAGGGAAACAAGTGGTCCAGAGGAACAAGAGTTATAACCTCTTTCATTAATCTTTAATCTTTTAGCGTTCTTTGATTTGTCTCTCCGAGGGATCCGTTAAGGGTTCCGAGTCTGTACAACTGATTTTGCTTTCAGAACAGGTTCTAAATAAAGCTCCTTTTGGAAGTGGAGAAATGTTAATATAAAAAGAACCCTTGATGAACACTACAATGGCTAGAACCCTTCAAGAACCCTTTTTTTTCCCTAAGATTGAACCAAGTACCAACATGGCTAAATGTTAAGAGCAATAATTGGAACAAATTTGCACGGCCCACTTTCCCACTCAGTACATACACGCTTATTAATAAAAAGGGTTCTTCAAAGGTTCATTGGATAAGTAACGGTTCTTATTTAGAAAAAAAAAAAAAAAGAGTTGTTTCCATTCACATAAGGAAGCACCCCACTGTAGGGTTCTGTAAAATAATTGCTACAGAGGAACAATGGAAGATCCCTCAAGGGTTCACAATGAACTCTTTGGTCAAATGTAGAACCTTTTAAGTGTTCTGTGTGGGTTGTCATTCAGGAACACATTAATAGTTCTATGTCCCAGGAACTGATTGTTTTCCTTTCAAAAAGGGGTATTAAACCTTTTAACACGTGACAAACCATCCAAAGAACCTTTGAAGAACATTTGGGATGACGACAGTTCTTTTATTTTTTTATTTTTTATAAGCTCGTTCGAGTCCAAGATGTGAAGTGTCTGTTTTGTGTGTTTACTTTAGAGGAAAGTGTTAATATGCTTTAATATTACACATACCTCATTCAACTTCTCCAAAGAAAAGTTCCTTAAGGGTTCTTGCCTTCCTCAAAGAGTTCTCCTTGGAACCTTCTCTGCACTTGGAAAACGTTAGTGCCGGAAAAAAGGTTCTTTAACAGCCTTTTGATTGATGAATCTTTAATAGTTGATGTTCGAGAGATTGAATGATTACTGCTACCATCACGTGCAAAGAAGTTCATGCTGGAAAACCATTATTCCGATTATTTTGGACGAAAAGGTTTTTTAGGGAAGCGCAAGTCGTTCTCGTATGGCATCATCTTGTGTGACGTGTCTGTGATTTTCTCATGTGAATCTCAGTAACACACAGATTTCCCAAGCTAAATATCATCTTTCAGTTTGCTCTTTGTTCATCGAACTGACTTCCTGTGAATAAAGCTATACTGTGTATTTTTGTGGTCCAGTCTGAATCTCTCTCCTCACCACACACACGCCACACTTCCCTTTTTCTCACAGGCGCTTCTCTGTTTTAAATTTCCAGTATTATTTACAGGAAAAACCAGTTTGACACTGGGAGCAGAATAACGCTGTATTCGGTGTCGTGTGTTTGCTGCAGCTCAGCTTGGACCTGGCGTGTTCATGAAGCCATATAACGCTTCGCCATGCTGTCGTGTGCTTTACCTGGTCTCAGCCTGGCTGTAACGGTGGTGGTGTGTTTCAGTGTGAGGAGCTTCGCAGGACAGCAGCTTCTGTGCTCCTCGAGCTCCCTGAGCGTGTGGTGGGAATACGAGGGTAAGAAGCCTATGACTGTAATCTATACCTTCATACTTGTAGAGTGATATTAACATGTAATGTTATACTGGTTATGAGGTAATGTTAATAAATAACGTGAATTAAACAGCCATGACTGGAACAGTATTAGATTCAGGCATTGAAAAGACAGAGCACATGATGATGTCACTATTTCAGCAATACATTATAAATAATGTATATATTTGATATTAGATGATGGATAAAGCATTATTATACTGAATCAAAAATTTGATCAGTTTATCAATATTTAAAAAAAAAAACTTTAATAAAAATATGTAAAGGGAGCCATATTTTTAGTCAAATATTTATTAAAAATGATTGTGGAAAATGATTTTTTAATAGGTAGATAGATTGTTGCCATAATAATAATAATAATAATAATAATAATAATAATGTGCTGTATTCCCACATTTCTATATTGCATTATTTTAATATTCAAATTTTGCCCGGATTTTTGCAATTTAATTTAAATATTATATTAAATTAAATTACAAATAACTAATTATGTTTTAATGTCAGATGTAAAGAACTAAAAGGGCTTTCAGGTCCTGTGCTTTTTACATGGTTGGAATTACCTCGCTGTTCTCTGGGAGAGAATAAATAAACGGCATTAGTTTTAAAACTGTTGAATTTGCAGTAAATAAGAATAATATTTTCCTGAATGTGTAGATACTGAGTCCAGCATTAACCGAGATGATTTATGATTTGACTTGGCTTGGCTTAGTGGTGGGTTTTGTGCTCAGTGTTCACGGTGGTACAGGTGGGATGGCATATGCGCGTCCTGTATAAAAACGACACGTGGCTGAATTTATCCCAACCGCTGGGTTCTTGTGAGGATTTCAGGATATGTGACATCATTAAGGGAGGTACGGATCTGTCACGACATCTGTCTTTTCTCCCATTTTTACAGCTGTGAGATTTAAACGTGTTTCCTGTTACAGAAACCATCCGGGAGACGTTTCTGATCCAAGTGGAACCACTTTACTTTACACCAGATGTGAGTTAGAACCTGAAATATGTCCTACATTTGCAGCATGAAACAATTTACATTATTTTAATGGCTGTTTTTTTCTTTTGCATTATTTCCAGGGCGAGTATCTGCTTATCTTAACAGTAAACATTATTGATGACCTTGATACTAAATTAACTCTGAGAGCAAAGTTAACACTGCATGTTAGAAATTCATCTTTTTAGTTTACAAGCCTAACGTAGCTACATGTAGACTATATCACACTTTGGAGATGTTTCTTCACACGAGCTTCTGCACTACACATCCTCCCACCTTTCAGTAAAACTGAAGAAGAACCTGGAAAGAGTGGAGAAATAAGTGATGGATTTTTATTTTTTTTTTAAACATTCTTTACTTCCTCTTTATTTCTGTCTGATGGACTTCAAATGGATTTAAGTGTGAAGATGTGAAATAATGAGTCCTGGGAATTTCCCATCATTCAGCAGAACTGATGAAGAACCTCGTGATATAAAATAATATTTTTTTATTGTGGTTTATAATGTGCTCATGATTATTTGTTTAAAAATCATTCCAAAGTCAGAGCGATGGTTCTAGCTTTTTAATGGACTTTTCTTCACTCAGAAGATGCTTCAGATTTGGCTCCTTGATCAGGTAAATGATCCGTTTTTGGATCTTTTATTTATTTATTTTTGTCCTTTTCTTCTCATCCTTCTCTTTTTCCTCTCTCTCTTAGTGGCTTTAAAAGTATAACTCATTCTGCCTCTATAAATATACTTAACAGAAGCCTTATTGTCCGTTGAAGAGGTGTGATGATGGCAGGCTTAGAAAAATCTTCCCCTTCTGCAGATTTCTTTGGCAGGCCATGTAAAAACCCTGAGCAAAAAAAAATCTTTAAATGTATCTGTAGCATGTAAACATCACCTCGATTTTTATTTATTTTATTTCGCAACTTGTGCACCATGTACTGCTGAATATCAGCACACAAAAAAGGATGTAGAAATAAACCTGAACTCAAAATATTGAACCTGACATTTGAAAGCACCAGGCCTATTTTAACATATCCTAATTGGGTTTTTTGTTGTTTTGCGTTGTTTTACACTCACCTGTAGGATCTATAGGTCCTATAAACACCACCTGCTCTGTTTTTCCTGTAGGAGGCGCTGTTAGAGAGAGAACTGAAACCCCGAGGGTGACAGGTTGTTGAGGAACTGACAGGTCGTAGCAGGTGAGCTCGGACATGCAGCTTTGACCCTGAGGGCCATCAGTCTTCCTCTAAAAGCAGTTTTGTAGGTGGTGGTGGGGTGGGGGGGTACAGTGGGGGGACGCTGGCGGGATGGGGGGGTGGAAAAACAGGGTAAATGAAGAGGCCTCGGTGTAAACTTACCTCACTTCAGAATTACTCCGAGGTAAAGGTGAAAAAAATGTGCTGAATGTCGGCAGGAGCAGGTGGTGGAGTTGACTGTGAAGGTGACAGTCGCAGTCTGTGTGCAGTCTGACTTCATTACACTCGCTGCTCACAGCTCTTTACTTTGGCAAGGACGTTTAGCTTCATGGAGATAAAATCCTGCCGCAGAAATGATCATTTCCGAGCAGCATGTCAGCGATTTCGGAGCATTAGTCACAGACCGCATTACTGTTCAGAAGGTGTTGATTAATTTTCTATAACTGCAGCTCTTGCAGTAGCGCAGCTGCACATCGTAGCTTTATAGTAAGGTTATGGTTTCTATAGTAACAGCTCACTCACAGGGACGTGTACAGGGGACGCTGCAGTGATGATAAACGGGTTACAAAAGTGCGTAAACGTTGACGCGGTTTCTGTAAGGAGACGTTTATTAAACCTTTATGGAAGTATCAGCACAGGAGGAAGAGCTGTAGGTTTTCTGACACAAACCTCATCACAGCAGTCCAGCGTTGATTATTGTCCTATAACTGAACGTCCTCAAGTGTTTTATTCCTAATGCCACAATGATACTCGGAGTAACTAAGAAATAACTGAACCTGTGACCATCGTTATGGTCCTGCCATCGTGTGTGTGTTTGTGTGTTTTATGCAGTTTAAAAATGAAACGTGTCTGAAACGTGAGGCCGTGCGTGTCCTGACATGCTTGAGGTTTGTCGCTGTCTCTCATTCACATGCTGTAGATGCTCGGAAACTGACTCTGGGCTCGACCTTGACTTCTGTTACTGTAAACATTTCTTTAACTGCACAAGGCTTCACTTCAAACACACATTTTGTCACTGGGAGCAATCGTGGCTTTGGTGGTGAGTCGCGTGAGCCTGCTGTTTCTTAAATAAAGTCGCTGATAGGGACGAAAAAGTTGCCAAATTTACCAACAAAGTTTTTCATGCAAAACGTACAAGCTTGCTTTCATGTTATCCTCTTATACAACCTGTCATTATCATCAAATGTGTACAGACATATGAAGGAAACATAAAGCGCGGAAGGAAGTAGCAGAGATCGTTAATGTGTCTGGAGAGCGTAGGGAGCTAGTACAGTTAGCTCGCTTTGCTAATCTAATACGGGAACAAAGACAAGACCGATCCGAGCATGTAACATGTAAATCAAAAAACTGAAACGCTGGACAGACATGACCGAGTCGCCACTGCCTAGCGTGCATGCAGGGTTACATGACTACTGGTCAGTGATGGCAAATGGCTGACTGCTAGCATCTGCTAGCTAGAGAGAGCGAGAGAGCGAGAGAGCGAGAGAGCGAGAGAGAGAGAGAGAGAGAGCAGCTGTTGGTCACTATTTTTGCTGCTCCAATCCCCCAGACAACAGGCAGGTTTCACACCGAGGACTGTGAGTTTGCTGCGATCTAAAATAAACGCTCCTGTAACCACCGGCGTGTACAACGCTCCTGTACGAGGGGCCAAACGTCACATAACAGAGTTCACAATATACTCATTCATTAAAAAAGACATAACAGTCTTTTGAGCTGATTGGTTAGATTATTAGATGGTTGTTGCGCCACCAAGTGTTGGGGTTAAAAACATAATTAAACTTGATTCGGGAAATATAAGTGCTTGCGAAGTAAAAACGTAAATGCGTTTGTTCGGCAGATTTTATTTTTAAGATTTTAAACTTTGTTTCGTCCTTTATGATTTTTCTGTTCTTAAATAAAACGTACGCTGATAAAATGCTCGATTCTTTTCATCTTTTAATCCCTCTTGCCCGTTTGAGGTTTTTAGAGAACATTTTAACAAATTATTATAAACAAATTATAAAAAATTTTTTACACTTTCAATAAAAT
Organism: Notoglanidium macrostoma; assembly: GCA_030068235.1. Taxonomy (NCBI): domain Eukaryota; kingdom Metazoa; phylum Chordata; class Actinopteri; order Siluriformes; family Auchenoglanididae; genus Notoglanidium; species Notoglanidium macrostoma. Next base: position 470,869 of record JAQQZR010000018.1, on the reverse strand, counting down.
CATCTTAAACTTAACCACATTTTAATTTTGAATCCTTTATTAACACTTGATCCTTTTTTAAAAAAAATTCTTTGAATGAAATGTTATTATTTTGATTTAATCGCTCATAATTTACAACTGAACCCTGCTGTGCTTTAATTCTTCCTCTTGTTGTCTTTTTGAGCAACAGCGTGATGTGAACAGCAATGTTATGGACTGAAACATGAAACGTTCATACATAAAAATTTACAGATTTTTATTGTAACATACTTTAACTTCCAAATAAAAAAATAAATAAAATAAAAAAAATTAGGGGACAGTCAATACCAAAGTGTTCATCGATGTTTCTTCAAAATGAAAACTTTAAAATATATATCTGAAGACTTGTTACTAAATGCAAATACAGTCATAGAACTTCTCATTAAAACATAGACGCTTCATTGTTTTAGAAAAATACGGAGAAATTTTGCTGAACTTTGTATAAATGCGTAAAAATATGAAGTATACACTGAAGAGATTTGGGGATCTGAGTTTAGATCTAATTGTGTTTTTTTGCTTCTGTTTGGGATTAAATAAAAGTATTAAAAACAGCGGAACACAGCCATGTACACAGCCACTGCATATAAATAAAAAATTTTTAAAACATTAAAAGTTAAAAGAAATAAAAGCTCTACATTTTCATTCGATGCTCTTCTCTTTCCATCCTTCATTCCTTCTTGCCTGATCACATGCTTCTGCAGTCTGAATAAAACTCTGTTAATGCTCCAAAAATACGGAGGGACGTCCAGCCGAACACGCACACTCGCACGCACGCACGCACGCGCGCACGCACACATACACCATAACACAAAACCACATTTCTAAATAGGCATGTGACGATATTACAATTTTATATCATGATAATTCAGAAGAAGAAAGATAACTGGACAGAAATGTATCTGGGCCAAACTGTAGTAGTGTGTCCACACTAATATTACTGCGAGTGATGAATATCGTGGTTTATCATATCACTGATTATCAGCACATGCCTACTTTTAAATAATGTGACTAAAAAAAATCTATCTTCAAATTATACCATGCACACGAGAAAGTCAGCAAAAACATGTGCTGGATATATTCTTATTATGTATAATATATATATATATATATATATATATTATAAAACTTTTTTTATTCAAATGCAGGCACAAAAGTGCCATGTACAGTTTACTGTAAAATAAAACCACAGCTTCATGCACCACCACATAAATAAATATACTACAGATTAATAATAGATTTCACTAAAACCTCCAATTAATTAAGACAAAATTTCAAAATCACTACTTTTTTCCCGAGGTAAACTCTAACACCGTTTTAAAAAGTCCTTTAAGGCATCTGACTACATTCGCGCGCTCATCCTGAATTCATTCAACACCACGGATCAGGGCTTACGGGGGTGATGAGGGGAAGAACGGTCTGAAACCCGCGCAGGTTCCGACCACTACGTGTGCAAAAATCCAGTGCAATAACCAGTTATAAACCGAAAATAATAAATAACAACTTAATAAATAAAACCAACAAACACCATGCATAATATCCTATAGCTATGTTACAACACCCGCGTATCAGAGCGACACCTTTCTAATTGTACAAACGGAGCTTCTACACCACAGCTGCTCACGTCGACGTGGTCATTTCCACGTGAACCTATAAAAAGGTTTTCACCCCAAATCGTCGGCTAATCGCGCCAGGATTAAAATATTGCCCGGTATTGGATCGACGTTCGTGTTAGCCGTTAACTGATTCAGTCACAGAGCAAGGGGACAAAAATGTACACAGAGTTTTTGTATTTTTTATGTTTAAAGTAAAAAAAAAAGAAATGCACACTGAAAGAAAAAAGCTGAAGACATAGTTGTTAAATTTGTACCACACCCTGGCATGGCATTCACTAATCTCCTAAAAACACGAGCAGGTGGTGTTAGACAAGGCTTCAGAGACGGGTAATGCAATAAGACTGGCGAGTGCCTCTTTTTTTTTTAAATGGGCACGCTGTTTAGATCAGAATGAAGACGCACACACACTCTCACCTCCCACTGTGTGCACACACACATACACACACACACACACACACACACACACACACACGCACACAAATACCCCCCCTCGACAATGTCAGAGGGTAAAATTGTAAGGCAGCTGTTTGCTTCTGTCAACTAAAAGTGCATCGCCAAACGTATCCAGTTATCCTCCTCCTCACCAACACACACTCACTGACACACACACTCACTGACGCACACACTCACTGACGCACACACTCCAACAGGCCGTCCATGCACTTCACACTGGGTACGGCTTGGCTCAGCACATTTTTTTATTTTTATCCCCCCCACCCCTTTTTACCAACGACTGTGCTTGCTTCAGCTTTCACAGAGCCCAAGCGAGTCGTAAATCACGGTCAGGACGGGGCGGAGCGGGGCTGGGGTTTGGGGGCGGGGGACCTGGTTGGGCTCGGCTACGGGACTCACTCCACCGTTTTTCGCTCTTAATTCCAGTCATCCAGTCGTCCTTTGCCTGTGTCTGAGTCTGAGCGGCGTGTTCTTAAGGCCATCCATACAACCGCAGAGAATTACGGGGCCTACGCCGCACCTCCTGAAGAACTCGCTGAAAAGGAGGAACAATCAGAGGACCAGAATTACAAAGTCGGAAGAGCTTGATCAAATGACCCAAAGCTGCTCCACACGCAGCTGAAATGAACCTTGCACTTATCATACGTATAAAAAGAAGGTAGCGTTGCCACCTGGAGATCCGCTGCTCCTCACTGGGTGATATTTTACTCAGCACACCTGATTCAAATCTTAAAGAGCCTGATAATTAGCTGATCAGTTTGGTCCAACTCACTAATTAGCTGACCAGCCCATGGAGAGCCATGGCACTGCATCACACACTGGGAATTGTGCAGAAATCCAACCAAGATGGTACAGAAAAGAGGTCAAATGGTTAGATAACAAAAATATCTTTATTCTTTCAAGCATTTACTGACCATTCACACTGTTGTGAGGTTAGCCATGCACGCTAGCTCGTGTCTAACCAAATGGGCACGCTGTTGCGTTGATGTGTGACGTGGTCACGTAGACAGGTCCTGGCAGATAGCTGCATACGTCTTTGCAGATATATAACCATTGTTCCCGATAATAAATCTTTATCGCATTTAGGAACCGATAAGCAGAACCAAAATTCTAAAAAAGAAAAAAGGTTATGTACTCGCCATTTTGGATTCGGTTCTAATTTGTAACCAAGGTTTGGCTCCCAAACCTAGTCCTGAAAAGAAGAGCTGTCAAGAGCTGGGGTTTTTTTTCATCTAAATTGGATCCAGCTCATTAAAACTCTGATAATCAGCTGATCAGTTGAACCAAATATCATCAACCCAGAAAATATTAAACTCTTCAGAACCGTGAGTCCGTAGAACCAGCTTGAGAACCCTTCATTGTGGGTACAGCTTTAGTCCTATACACGAGGTTCCGTTATATAACTTAAACGATTCAACTACATTTCCGTTCCCAGGTGAAATATTTGACCAAAGGAACAGGAAATGTACCCTTTGTAGTCCCACCTCACTGCCGCCAAGCACTGGTACAGTTTAACGGTACGGTGTAAATATTAGGACGCTGGTTAAATGTTTCTGTGCAGTAATGAATAATGTCTTACCTGAGTTTGATGATGCATCAAGTCAAGAAGTGGACAAAAATAATGGCTAACCCGATATTTATCAGCATCACTAATGCCACCAGTATTGAGTTAGGACCCTGCAGGAGAGTGAAGACAACATTATGTAAGAAATTTTCAAACAGTTTTTCAAAAATGTACATCTGCAGGAAAATCCTTCTGAAGTTTTAATTCCACCACATCACCCTAAATCTTGACCCTGAAGCTTGATGAAAAATTGGTGAGTCTTTTATAGAAAGAGCAATTAGGAAGATTTCATTTATGCACATGTGAAGTTTTCCATCTTTACCAAATTAGCCATATCAAATAATTAGCCAGGTGTGTGCGGCGGTCACTCACTGATTCTTCCTCAGCCACGTCCGTGGTCATCTCCATGCTTGCTTTCTTGGTTTCTGATAGACTCTTTGGCTTCAGAGAATCCTGTTTTCTCAGCTTGGGTTCTGGCTTGATGTCTCTGGCCGTGACGAGCCTGGCGGCGGGCAAGGAGGGTGTAGAGGTGCGATATTGCTTGACAGTTGGACTTTCTGGCTTTTCCTCCTCCTTCTCCTCCTCCTCTGGCTCCTCGGGTGGGATGGACACTTCCGCCTTCACGAAGTAGCTGTGGTACTGCGAATGGACCTCACCGTTTCCGGGACTTGAGGAGTTGGCGACCAGCGCCATGGATTTATAGGGCGCAATGGAAGAAGAAGAAACCATTTCCTTCTTCACTTCCTGTTTGGCCGGCACCCTGGGGGTGGTTTTGGGGACGACGCTGGCCGCTAGACTCTCGACTACGCTCTCTTTGGCAGGTTTCGGTGCGCTTCGGTTGAAGAAGGACTTCTTCTTGTTGGGCGGGGGTGAGGGCGGAGGAGTCGGACCCGGGCTGTGGGTGGGCGTCTGGTTGGGCGTAGTGCCCTTGCGATAGAAATGAGGGCTTCCTGAGGGGGTTTTCTCTTTTTTCTCTTCAATGACTTCTTTTATCTCTATCGGTTCGCTTGAGAACTTTTGCTTGATGTAATCAGGGCCTTTAAAGAAAATAAAAACCTCGATTATGCCAAAAGTTTATTGAATATATAAAATATATGAACTTTTTCATGCTCACAATAACATAAATCCTTTCAAGATGCTACAATGCATATTCTTCATATTTAACAATAAGGTTAATACGAATGACATGCGTGAAATGTTTTGCATATGTGGCAAAACCCATAGAAGTTGAGTTAGTAGTCAATAGTGAACGTGACATTCTGGTGTAATTGTAGTCTTTTCTTTGGAATTCACCAACACCTCAAAGGAAAATGATGACATTCCTGATCATTCTGTCTCACTTCCACCGTCACTCTCTGTATAAAATAGCCTGATGGCTATGGGCTAGCTAGCTAGCTAAATCATTAGCCTCAGTCTTTAGCTAGGAATTGCTTAGTAAACAGATTTCTCAGTTGCCTAGCAACAGTATTCTAACCTCTTGAATGGTATTGTGTTTGTGTCTTCCAATGTTGAAAGTATGAATTCAAGAGAATTGTAAACAAAAGTTCTTGATATATTCATTTTAATGTATTATGCATCACTGGCCTAATGTTGAGTTGGATGTAAACATTCACTCGCTGTCTCTCTGTCCTCTTCTTCTGTCTTGGTGACGTTCAAGCTAAAGCCACACACAAACACACTGAGACTCCATTAGTGTTCATACATGGCAGGAGAGTCCGATTCTGCTTTACGAATGGAGTGTGAGCCTTCATGCATTCTTCTGATTCTTCACCGAGCCAACACGGTCTCGTAGCTGACACGGGTGGGCTTTCTAGAACCCTTACCGGGGAGCGTCCTGATCCGGCCATAGATGGGCCTGTAAATCACTCTGTTTATCAGACACTTCACAGAGCCAACAAGCGGAGCGCTGACGAGCCAAAAACCCCAGAGTCTGAAGGATGGCTAGTTTTATAGAAGAGGTAGAAAACTCATTTAGCAGAGCTTTTTATTAAAGAATGAAAACATTTTGCTGAAGCAAAGCGCAGCATCAATATTGATTTGTCCAGAAAGCCAACCATTCGAGTCCTGAAAGGACGGTTTTTGCGTTATTTTTATACGGGAGTTTGGTAGGTCAAGCCTGAATTGTTTTTAATGGGAAGCAAAAGGTCACTGATGTAAGTTTTGATCCTTTCCAATCCCATACACAGGATTTGTGAAAAGTGTTACACCTTTCCTGACTTCTTCATTTCTCATATGGTGATGTGCCGTCCAATCATATCCCTAACATCTCACGTTCTCTGTATGACACCAGACACAACCACATGAGTAATATCTCCACTTAACCAAATACATAGCCAAAAACATACATTACTGAACCCTGATCACACACTGATCCTTTGTCAGCTTCGTCGAGGACAAATGTGCTAACTGATGTGAGGTCAGAGATGAGACTAGCATGCGGTGGTTGTTTTCACAGCCTACACAAACACTAGCTGCATTGTGCGTCTTGGCAGCGATACCTATACAGCACTGCGGTGCCTGAATCTGGAGAAGACAAAGGGAGCTATTACAGCAATCCAGGAAGGGCAGAGAGCACGGAGACAAACCTGACCCAAAGGATGATGTAACTGTTATATGTGACTGAGAGAAAAACAAGGAAAAATGCTACATGTTTTTCTATTCTATAATTAAGATATACAGTGTATGTGATAACTACTAGCTAGTAGCTTGAGACTAGCAATTGGAGAATGTCCAGATTTTAACCCAGCAACTGCTTGGGTTTGAGACGAGCACCTGAGTAGATCTGTGGTTTTTGACGGTCTGTAACCAGCTCTTAAACAGCACTGATGGTCAGCTAAGGGGTGGCTTTGGGGGTTTGAAGTCTTGAGACCAATTACTAAGTGGATTTGAGGATCTAAGACTAGCTCTTCAGGGGAACCAATGGCTTGAGACAAGCATTTGATTTTGGTTTCAGAGTGTGAGACTAATTATTGGGAGTGTAAACCAGCTGTGGCATGGGATTGACAATCTGAGATCAGATATGGGATAACAGGAAATGTTCAGGACCAGTTATTGGCTGGATTTTGTAGTTTCATAGACAAGTCATTGAGTGGATTCAGTGTTCCGAGACAAACTATTGTTGGTTTTCAGGGTGGTTTAATTTTGAGATCGGCAATTGGTTGGGTTTGGTTGTTTTTTTTTAACTAGCTGTTTTGTGGGTTGGAGACCAGAATTTGGTTGGGTTTGGGGGAGTGAATTCCTGAGACCAACTAATAAGTGAACGTGAGGGTTGAGACCAGCTATTTTAGAATTTTAGAATCGAAGACCAGCACATGAATGGAAGGTTAGATTGAGAACAGCATTTGGTTGCATTTCAGAGCGTGGCACTGGCTATGGGGTGTATTAATGGATAAAATATAAGTTTAGATTTAAATCAGTGATAGGGTTTGTGACTTTCAGGCCAGTTACTTGATTCCAGCCAGTGGTTTAATTTGCAATCAGATGTTAGTTTTGTTTGCAGTGTTTAAACCGGCTGTCGTGTCAGTTTGACGTCCTGAGAGCAGCTATAGAATGGAAATGAGGGTTTGGGACCAATTACTGGTTGGGTTTAAAAGTTTCAGAGATTAAATATTGAATGGATTTCAGGATCTGAGACCAGCTGCTGTTGGTTTTCAGTGTGAGAGATGACCTTCTGAATGAATTTGGAGGTTTGTGCCTAGAATTGAATATTGGTTGAGTTTGAGATCAGATTTTGATTTGGGGATCTGAGACCTGCCTCTGTATTATCTTTATGATTTGAAACTAGCAGTAGAATGAGTTTAGACCAGCAGCTGAGTAGAATTGGTGGTGTGAAATAAGCAGTGGGAAGACTCCGGGCCTGAACGGTGTTCATGGTTTGAAACTAGTTGTTGGTCGGTTTAAGGGTTTGGAACCAATTATTGTTGGACAATGTAGATTTGAGATTATATACTGGTAGAATTAAAGGACTCATGATTTTAGGGTCTGAAACCACCAACATGGATGTTATGAACACAAAAACATGTTCTTACAACAAGTGTTTCTTAAAATGATATCTAATCTGGAAAGGTGAGGTGTTGGCCTGGATAGAAATCTCACCATTCTGTACTCCAGGATTAACTTAAAAGACACACTGTAGAGTTTCCTCAATGTGGTGAATTCAAGTGGACCCTCACACTGTCCTGAAATAATTAAAATAATCGCCTCGCTTTTAAATGGAGCACGAGCTGACGGACTGCAACATACAGCTGAAAGGATATGCAAATGATATGCTTCCCTTCAGAACTCATTTGCATTTACATCTGCTTAACGTTCTCTTGCAGAATAAAGGCAAAGTCAAGACCAGCACAAAGCCAAGGACACAGACACGTGTATCTTGTGTTGAAATGTTTGTGTGTCAACATGCGTGTTTTTTCATCCGTGGGCAGAAATTTAAACCAAAAAAAGTCTGAATTATTACCAAAAAAAATGAATAAATATTGTCAAAAAAGCTGACCTATAGAGTAAGAATGATGGAAATGTGTTTCGTGAATAAATCATGATGTCACATGTTTAGACCCTAGTGTGTGTTTTTAAATGTGTGTGTGTGTGTGTGAGGGGGGGGGGTGACCTGGCTGATGGAAGTTTGGCGAAAGCTCTCGAGCCACGGCACGAGCCACGTCTGAATCCTGGCACGCTGCTAGTGCTGCCTGGTCTGCTGCTTCCGCTTTGGCTCTGGCGTGGGCCGTTCTGAAAAAAGGAAAAAAAACATAAATCGTTTATTAGCTCAGAAAATAACATTAAAAAACAATGTGCTAACCAAAATGTGCAAAATGATGTCAAATTAATTCAAGCCAAAATAAAACAAATAAATTCATTTCCCAGCAAAAGATCACGTGCTTTACCCCTCCTATACCACAGTAATTTAGCAAACAATGTGAATTTTTTACTTTTTATCCATTTACAGGTTAAAGTCGTGGAACGTCACACAAGCGAGTTAGTTCCTGTTCTCACTTGCGCTACAGCAGCTATAAACCGTTATTCTCTCACCACCCTCTCTTTATTCTCTCGCTTCAAGGTAATGTTGTCTCTGTTACAAAGCACTGACACTGGAGACTCCTTCATACATGTTAAATAAATAGTTTTAAAGCCTGTTTATTATCAGTGGAGCGTGCGCTGTACACGTCCCTGTGAATGAGCGGTTACTATAGAAACCAAGCGCATTAATATAGACCTGCGCTACTGTCGGAGCTGCCGTTAGAGAGAATTAATCACCACCTTCTGACCAATCAGAATTGGGAAATATAACAGGGTATGAATTACTCGCCATGCTTCAATTTTAATCCGTTAAGATTTCGACACGTTCCGGACAGCTTTAACTCTAGCAGCCGAGTCGTCGTGGCGTAATCGGAGTCGTAAATAGGAGCGTGAAAAGCGCAGGCGTGGGTTTTTTTGTAGGTGTGTAGGTGCGTCTTCTGACTGACGGGAAGAATTTAATCTCCCGAGCAGTGATAAGACGAGAGAAAGAGCGAGGAAGGGAGAGACAGCGAGAGAGAGAGAGAGAGAGAGAGATAGTTTGATATATTGCTCACTTAATCATTTTTATGAGTTGAATGATCTTAACATGAAAGAGTTAAAGCTACAAATATCACTACGCCTTGCAGAGTGTTGAGAATGTTCTCGCTGAAGGCCCTTCAGTGGAGAAGAGCAGCACACATGCCAGCTCAGTGTGGAGAGAAGAAAAGCGCAGGCTTTAGTTCGTCTCGCTGTTCCGTTGGCGGCGTTGCATTCTTTATTTTTCAATAGGCTGCATGTAGCGGGGTATAGAGCAGAGACGGAGACCAAGATCATCTCCTTGGCGACAGATGGAGCAGTTGCAGAAATTCTGAGGTTTTAATTTGGCAGCAGTCCCCCCCCACCCCAACACACACATAAACACACACACACACAATCCACCCACTCTCTCAGCGGTGCAGATAAAGATGTCAAGACGAGCACATCCTCGCTCTGTCGTTTAGAAACGCTTGCATCGTCTCTTCCTCATATTCACAGAAAAAACAGAGTAAATGTTCAGAATAGCTGTATATTAAACTGTCATTAGGATGCCTCTAAATGCTAAATCTTTAGTACTGAAATAATACTACATTATTAAATAAAATGTTACGCAGACGGTTCTGTCGCTCTGCTGTGTTTTTCACACTTTCCTAGAACTCGTTCACTGAGAATACTGAACAGAACGATGATGATGATGATGATGATGATGGGATTCTCTCATCTGAGGTGTCTGAGAGCGATCCTGCCTTGAAATGTGTGCAAAATAGGAGACACTAGGTATTTGTATCGACCAAAAGTGAGCCCTACCTAGGCCACCTATTGTAGCCTATAATAATGTAAGTGAGCGCAGGAGCTGCCAGGTTTTGTGGACGTGCCACAATGTTAAAATGTGACTCCAAATGGATAGTCACATTGATGTAACTAGGGCGTAGTCAACAAACTGTAAAGAAAATTAACATAAACCTGAACACAATGAGTTAGAAATAAATCTGAAATGAATGTGAGTGTTTAGCGGGCCGTGCGTCGCTGCGGAGAGGACGTGTGCTCTCCGTGTAGGTGTGTTTGCAGGATTTTCTGTTTGCTGGATCATGTGAAACGCATCACCACGGCGTTCACGTACGCAGACTCCGGGTGTCCGAGCGAGACGCTTCCGCTTCTCCGAACACAAACGCGATGCAAGAAATTCAGCGGCGGATCAGAGCGCGTCGTCAGTCTGTGCAGGTTCATCTCGCCACCGCGCCAGAGCCTCGGGCAGATCAAGAGATTCCGGCTCAGTGTAATTACACGATTAATCAGGTATCATGGGATAACGAGGACACCGCTGCGAGGATACACACGTCTCACTGAGCGCAGAAATCACAGGCGGAAATGTTTAACTAGCAAAGAACAGGCTTTCAAACCAAGAGACATCACACAGCAACGTATGTCAATCAGCGTGCGTCATCTCCGAGCCGATTCTGTCCCCACCGACCCGCCGCACTTCACAGGCATCCAGGTCCGTCACGTTTTCGGCAACGCTTTCCTTATGTGGTCAATACATCCAGTTTCGTCTGGTAAATTATGAACCCTTTCATCCTGCTACTTGTTATGCTTTTTTCTGTACCTGGAATTGAAGTAGTCCATTTTCAGATCAGTAGCTTCCAAAATATATAATAATAAGAGGCAGACAGTTATGTATATTAGCATCACATTTTTATGTTTTTATCCGGCTCATTACACCCAGTAAACTCCTGTCAGGTTGAAGTGTGACCAGTGTTTTAAAATCTCTTTTAGTTTCATCCTTTATTGTAAGCCTCATTTCCTACAACACAGCACGCAGTCCATTTACTGCTGCATCTTTTAGGCGATGTAATAAATGTGCTGAAATATTCTCACTATCCGACACTCTGTTTATTATAATTAATGTTTTCTCAAAATAAACTTTCTCCACGAGTCGTTTATTTCAGAGGGGGAAAAAATCCACATTGTTTCACACACACACACACACACACACACACACTGAGGGTTTTAGCTTACATTTTTTTGAGTAGTTTTCACTTTGTGTGTTTTCGTTTTTTATTAAACGCATGCAGACTTTGTGTTTGTAATTTACTAAATAACAATAATTTGAGAAATTGTGCCACTGTGCAAGTCCGACTGTTGTGTGTTATCACAATAAAAAAAATGATATAACTTAACTGATCACATTTATTTAATCAAAAAAATTTACAGGAATTTATGAAGTGTATCAAATCGATTAATTAAATTGTCTTGTTTTTATGCGATGCAAAGTAAAAAAAAATTGACTCCTCTGTTGCTTTGTTTGAATTTTCAACAAAAACTGTAATACGAAAAAATATTATTCTATTAATGTGTACTTTCAGGAGATAAAAGCACAATCCTGGTAGGGTGTGGTTCTCTTTATCCCAAGAATCGTAGCCTGAGTCTGTAACTGGGGTCAAAACACGAGCAGACACAAATCCCCGAGGGGAAAATAACCGCTCATGATCATAAACACCAAGGCACGGGGTCAGAACCAGGAAAACATGATAGTAAAAACATTTGGAAGTGAAAAATCCCAGGAGACGCAGAGGAAGTGGAGCAGAAGTGGAATAAATACAAAGGCGATTCTTTATTAACGTGTACGAAAACACGTGGAACAGCCCGAGCAGTACGGCTTTACTGTAACATCGCGATTAAATGCAGCTCGATGACGTTTCCGAGCGCTCAACCGTAACTCGTATCTGACTGGACGTTTAGTTGTCTTCCTTCTGGAATCATTTATTCTCTGACGAAGTTGATTTGTTAAAGATTCCTTGCATTTGTGTTAAAAAGCCTAAAAATCTAAAGCAAACTCAGTTCTACATAAAGTGATACTCGTGAAAATACTCGTGATTTATTTTTGCCCTAAAATACGGTTTAAATGCAGAACAACACGGCAACAGATAAAACTGCCATAGCAACAAGGAGGGGAAACACCGACCATATAAGGTAATACAGGACAGCCGTGAGCAAAATACGAGGAGACGTCTGGCACAGAATTAGAGCTGATGTAACACATAACATTTAACATTTGACATTATTGATATATCGCTTAACATTAATAAAGCCTGAATGTCAGCTTTAATAAACAAAGTTAACTGGTTTTGTTTGAATGTTACTTAACTTACATGGCTTTATTCTGTCCATGAACATATATAAATGTACATAATTTAATTACATCATTGTGAAATAGGTGAACTCAGGTTGGGGGTATAAATATTGGCACCCACTCACCTATGCCAATTAACTGCTGTAAATATTCATTAAGGCATTACCTCATAGAGTCGACTTTTACGCAGTTAATATAGTGTTTAAACTAATAACATTTATACAAACGTATATTACTATGACATTTAACATGATCTGGTAATTAATACAGATCATAAAGTTCATTAACTTAAAGAAAGCTTATTGTACACTGTGATGGTTTGCTTTCATGTTTTAAAACTAATGATAATAATAATAATAATAATAATAATAAAAAATAATGTTCAGTGCTGTTTAAGCACCGTTCTGTCCGTAAAAAAAGTGAAAGATGTCAGCAGGTGAAAACCTTCACATCGACACGTTTTTCAAATCATAAAATAACTTAAATAGGAAATGTGGGAACAATTAACATGATCAGTGAGAAAAGAGCATAAGTATTAGCATAATGCCGCAGCATCGAGTCAGCGCCACCTGGCTCTGCATTGGCATTGTTAAAGCTTTATCAGGTCATTAATCTGTGTATTTAAAACCTTTCTATGTGGAAAACAAACATGGTGAAACGCTGACCAGCTTCAGGGACATGAATAGCTGCTTGAGTGCTGGGCTGCTACACACACACACACACACACACACACACACACACACTAAACATGCTCAGTCTGCTGAGTGCTCCAACAGATGATAGGCGCGCACAGATCAACTACTGTATCAGTCGCAGCGTTTTATTCTCGTCAGCGCTGAGGAGCCAAATCCTGCCTTGCCTTATTTAGTCAGCAAGCAGCGAGAGAGAGAGAGAGAGAGAGAGAGAGAGAGAGAGAGAGAGAGAGAGAGAGAGTCTGTGTCTGTCTCTCACGCTCTCTGTCTTCACATTCCTCAAGTCCCCCTCAGTGCTTATCTCTGCTCTCCATAACGGCATTCAAATGCACGGAGAGAGATTTGATTCGTACCGCTGCTCCGGGACACTCGTACAGTTTCAGTAAAATTCATATCAAGACCAGAGCGCAGTGTGCAGCCCGTCATTAATCCCTCAGCGCTGTTGAGTTCTGGATACTGATTGGTCAGATGTTGATTACATCCTCTAGAACAGCAGCTCTGACATATTAATGCACTCGTTCCGCTGGTCCGCTATTAAAGACAGATTAATAGAAGATAAAAGAAACTGTTAGGAGGTGGTTATTTCTGTATCCTGTAGGAAGGAGTCTCCAGTGTGAGCGCTGTGCAACAGTCAGAGGGAAAGCTGTACGTTTTCCAACATCTTCGAGACAGAGGAGTTTACACTCCTGCGCCGTTTCTCAGCAACGTGAGAAGCTGGCATTCTATTATTAATTCATTCATTCATTCACTTATTATTAATTATAAATGATTATTATTCATTTCAGGGTGTAAGTGTAAACACCACCCTGTCACTCAGTACACACACACACACACACACAGTTTCTTCTGTTCAACAGTACTTTTCTAAATTATTTACTATAAAATTCAGTAAAATATTAGTCCAGTGATTAATCTGTGAATAAAATGCTGATGATACTCGGTAACATGTACCGTGTAGCCGTTTTGGATCATATTGAATCATTATTGCTCATTTTTCATTCGTTATTTTACTGGCCAGCTAATGGGCTAACATGCTAGTCTGAACAGTGAGCTAGCAGCCATGTTATTTTTATTCACTAGCATTTTTTTGATTTCTAGTTTAAAAATACTTTATCTAATGTTAGCTAGAATTAGAAAATCTAGCAGTCAAGGGAAGAAAATGCATGAGGGAAAAAATGATAATAGTTTTATTTCTAATGAGCTTTTTTAATAGTAATATTAGTATAATGTGCTAATATCCAATTAGCTGCTTGTTGCTTGCTAATTTGGACATAATACAGTCATTAGCACATTATCACAAGAGCCAGTAGTTGCTTTATCCAAAAACACGGACATGGCTAACGACGGAAGTGAACTCAACTTCCTAGTTAAAGTACAGATCAAATACAGTGTGTGAACTAGCGAGGGCCAGTTAACACATTCTCATTCCTGTGATGCAGACAGACGTGACTAGCTTTCCTTCATTATCAGCAAGCATTAGCATTTATAGCACTTAGCAGTAAGTATTCATTTACACCCCCTGATTTAGCTTGCTATGCTAATTCATGCACTAAACCTGCTTATAGTGTGAAAGACGAGGGGGAAAACATTCTAGCTCTATGGATAGAGATCTGGTTTCGGAGCCGATGAGTGGCTTAGTATATTTCTAGAAAAGAAACTAGCATATCTGTGTGTGCTAACTGGTAAACGTATTACAGTATTTATATAGCATACGTAAAACAGTATCTCTCTCGTGATCAGGAGGCGGGGCTTTGTGTACCTGGACGTGATCGGGAGGCGGGGCTTTGTGTACCTGGACGTGATCGGGAGGCGGGGCTTTGTGTACCGGGATGTGATCGGGAGGCGGGGCTTTGTGTACCTGGATGTGATCGGGAGGCGGGACTTTGTGTACCTGGATGTGATCGGGAGGCGGGGCTTTATGTGCATATCCATGATTAGGAGGCGGGGCTTTATGTGCATATCCATGATTAGGAGGCGGGGCTTTGTATACATGGGCTTTGTAACTGTGTCTGAATTCTACCAAAGGCACCTTTAAAGACAATCTTGCATCATCACAGAAAAAACAAAGCTGATAAAAGTCTCGTACAGTATTGAAAGAGATTAGTGTTGTGATGACGATTGGTAAGCGATGTATTGTGCAGTTTGGAGTTTCTCATGCGGCTGCTCTCAACGCCGCTGTGATTTCAACACTAACACATCCGCTCAGCTCTGCATTGATTAGCTGTTCAGAGAGAGCTTTAGCCTGCAGGCGAATAACGGCACGCATGTGCACACACTATTCTATTCAACGGGACTGATCTGTCTCTCTCTCTGTTTCTGTCTGTCTCTCTCTCTCTCTCTTGCTGTCTTTCTGTCTCTGTGTGTTTAAGTTTCCCGGTTCCTCTGTAACTCCACACCCAAAAGCATCGCTGACGAAATGAAACGAAATGACATTAAACAAATCTTAAAAAATGAAATCTTTCATAGACGTTACTATGGGCAGGATTCATCCTTAACAGCATGCACACTTTAATGATGTTCTTTAATGTCAATTTATTTTTGATTCGATTTTGGTTCGGTCTTTTTAATCGGACTGGCGTTGACTGCTTCTCCTTTTCACACGATTCTCACCATTTAAACACTCTCCCTCTCTTTATTGTCACTATATCCTGAAGTTGGTACCTTTATGGAGGTTCTGTAAACATCTGGACGACTCATAATTCCCACAGGTTCCTAAAATCTGTCACGTTTCACATCCTATTACTTTTATTTGTTCCTTACTCAGCAGTGTATAGAAGAAGAGCAGAAACATTTCCCTCAGGAAATTTATCATTAATGTTTAGACTGAAGAGAACATGATTAGCTAGACAGCAAAATTAACAGAGATGTTCATGATACATGATGTTACGACAGTATTTAGATTTGCTGATGTTTATACTGTTACATACAATATATCCTTATATAATTGATAAAAAATTTTTGATTTCTCTGTTTTGATAAAAAAAAAAAAAGAGGTCAAATGGTTAGATAACAAGTATAAAGATATTCTTTTAAGCATTAACTGAATATTCACACCGTTGTGACGTTAGCCATGCACGCTAGCTCGTATCTAAACAAATGGTTACGCTGTTGCGTTGATGCGTGATGTAGTCACATGTAGACAGGTTACTACATCATTACGTACGTCCTTGCAGATATATAGCTGTTGTTTGGGTTTTCGCATTTAGGATCAAAACCGCAACTCAATTTTTTTGGGTACCAGGTACTTGGCATTTTGGATTTTCTTCTAATTTGGAACTGAATTTTAGTTCCCAACCCTAGGTGGACAATTAAAAAATTTTTTGTTCTCAGTATGGCGCGCACTCACCTGGAGGTGGCGATCTCCACTTTCGTCCTGGCGATGGCGGCCGCCCTGATCGCCCCTTCAACAGCACGCTCCACCTTCTGTTTGGTCTTGGCGTTCTTCAGCGGAATGAGCTGCTTCTTGATGCCCCTCACGAGCACATTGTTCTTGTACTTGCCCTCCTCGCGGCTGCCGTCGGGGAACACGGTGCTGCCGTAGCCGTGGCGTTTGTTGTTGGCCCATTCGCCCTCGTACTTCATGCCGTTGGAGCGCTCGCTGATGCCGAAGCCGCTGCGCTTGTCGTTCTTCCACTCTCCCATGTACGACTCAGTGGTGGTGGCATCCACGTTGTCCTCGGTCGGAGCGTTGTCCTCGTCCTCTCCGAAGCTGAGTGTGGAGTTGGCGTCGCTAGAGCTGATGCGGCTCATGGCGGCGTCGCTGCGAGCCGAGCTGCGCTTACTCGAGATGGACGAACGTGAGTCTGACTTCCTCAGCTGCCTCAGGCTGCCGAACAACGATCCGCGCCGGAACAGACCCTTCTTCCTGCCTGAGCTGAGCTCGCCGTCGCTGTGGACATTCAGGACGAAGCCCCCGCGCGTTCCCGCCGGACTATCCGAGGAGCGCTCGTTCAGGACGGAGCCGTTACTCTGCTCGCTGCGCAGGGAGGCGAGGGATGTGCGCAGCGGCGAGCGGATCACGGCAGCCATGCCATACGGGACGCTCTGTCGTACACCGTATCCATGACGCATCCCGCCCATCCACTGGCCCTGAAACGTACCTGCCAATCACACAGACACATGCAGGGGTTAAACAGCATCTTAACACAAGCTGTGTAGGGTTAAATAAACGTCTGCTTATAGAAAATCTCACCACATCGATGAATATGCATGTTTATAAAAGTCCGTTCCTGTGCCGTGTCCCTGTACGAGTCACTGCGAACGAGCTGTTGCTATAGAAGTGATAACGTATACGAACGAGTACGTTAATATAAAGCCGCGCTACTGTCAGAGCTGCTGTTATAGAACATTAATCAACACCTTCTGACCAATCAGAACCCAATAATATAAAGCAGCTTCCTGCTGATACAGAAAGTGTTAACAGAAGCCTTTCTTTTGGATTTATGATTATAAGCTGAGTGTATCAGCTCTGCATTGTTGTCCTGTGTGGTGAAGCTTCTCCTACAGTCTCATGGGATAGAATTATTCCATATTCAACATATTCCTCTACACAAGGCATGGACTGATAAGCTGTAATAAAATATATCGATATACTCAACAGGAACAATATAGTGATGGTGGTCACGCCCCCGAGTTCCTGTGGAGGAGAAGCTGTCTACAGGAGCTTCATAAACTCCCATTGCCTGGACATAGTGAAGACAACGGTCCCCTAAGGACACGAGCACCACTGCCTGTTCACCAGACGAGACGTCTATAAAAGTCCAGAAAATAAAGCACAGGTTGTGATGATGTTATGGTGAAAATTAACCGAAAAAGGCACAATATGAGGAGTTTAATATCAGCGCATGTTAAACGCTCTGCTCTGTGTAACTCGAGCTGTGGAATGATGAGTGTGTGACGGAGTGGACAGTCGTCGCTGCCATATCTCTGTCCCGAACACACGGCGCTATTTTAAAACATGGAAGTAACCCGAGATGTGGAGAAATTTGCAGCTTAAGTCAATCATAACTCTGGTTTATTCACAAAACGCGGTACATCTTTTCCCCTGGGACGACCCGTCTACCTCACGCCCCCTCGGCTCAGCAGAGTCGGTAGACTCCTGCAAAATCTGATATTTTAGTTAAATAACCTGAGCAAATATAAGTAGTAGAGTTAAAATATAGCCATATATCAGTAACACGAAGATTTGACAGAGTTCGGATTTAAAAGATTTATATGAAATAATTGCTATGATGCATTCCACCACAGTGCAGCTGAATCCTGGACTCTGATTGGTCAGAAGGAGTTGATTACTTTTCTATAACAGCAGCTCTGACAGTAGTGCAGCTGTCAATCACAGGTTTATTGATAATTATGCGCTCCTTCTGATGCGTTATCGTTTCTCTCGCACCAGCTCATTGACAGGGGCATTGACAGGGGCGCCTTTAAGATTACTACGCACGTGGCTTCAGGAAGTTATTCAGCGTACGATTCTGTTAAACCCAAACTCCAACTAAACGAGGATCGATGCTGATCTTCAGCACCGTGTCGATTCACAGCAACTCTGACCTGAAGTGTAGCAGATGTTACTAATATTAGCCGTGACCTCTATGACTGACCAGTTCAGTCCTACGCCACAGATCATACAGCGCGGGCGGCTCGGGTCCGACTCAGATATACGTGTACATACAGGATCGCACAAGGCCGGCATCAACACGAGCGTCTCACAAACAAAGGAATAAAATTAGTCCTAATATACAGTCATATATACACTACAGTTTAATATGATGTAATATTATACACACTCTTGGTAGACTACATTCGCACTGTTATTTAATTCATTATATACATACCATTCATTTGTTCAATTTTAACCTTTAATAAAATCTTGTGTACTGATATTTATCCTTACATGACAGAGGCTTATTAGAAGTGAAATAGGGTATAAATGTATAAAGCTAAATTTACTTAATTATTAATTATGCTATCTACTATCCAGTCCTTATATACAGTCAAATTGGCCTTTATATGCTGTTTATAAGTCACTATATATATATAGCCTTACTATAAAATCCTCAATTGTAGCCATGTCATATATACAGCCTTATATAAAGTGCTTTAATGCCTTATATAGGTGTATATATGAGAGACCTTAGTTTTATATATGATCTTATGATGCCATCACATGTAAAGCCTTATGTATAAAGTCTCACGTGTAGCCTAATGTAGTGGTATATGGAATGTTATATAGTCTTACATGAGCTATGCGCTCTAAGTCATATGAAGTCATAGGCCTAATATGTAGCCTTATATGGAGTTATATACTGTACAATCTGATATGTAGCCTTATGTAGTTCTACAACTGACACTTCATTAAACTTTCTTACGATTCTTAATCATATCCAGTTTTAATGTTCAGCCTTATATGAAGTCTTATACTAGTCTTATATGCAGGCTTACGTCTCACTGTTTTGTAATCTTACATGAAGTGTTATGCAGCTGTATGTAGGCTTATATGCAGTCATATAAAGTCTTACTATGTCATCTTATGGAATTCTATACAGTATAATCTGACATGTACAAACCTTATATCACCCTATGTAGTTTTATATAAGTTCATGACCAACACTTCATTAAATCATATTATAAGTCTTTCTTATAAACTGTTGTATCTTAATATGTAATCTTATATGGAATCCTGTCCAGGCTTGATATTCTGTATTATATGAGGTCATATACTGTACATAATCGTACAGTATGACCTACGAATCGATCTATTCAGTCTTATACAGCCTTTTATGAAATGTTAAGTAGCCTTATGTATGCTATGCAATTTTAGTCTTGTATGTAGTCATACAAAGTCCTAATATGTAGCCTTATATGGAGTTATATTCAGTACAGCCTTATGTAGTCCTATGTAGTCTTGAATAAGCTGAAGAATGACATGTATGGGTTTTAATTTGTAACCTTAGAAATATTCATATTCAGTTTTAATGGTCTGTCTTACATGAAATCTTAATTTAATCTTAAATGTAGTCACATAAAGTCCTAGAATGGAGTCATATGGTGTACAATCTTATATGTAGTCTTAAATAAGCTTAAGACAGACACTTCATTAAACTATAATATGAGGCTTAATATATAATCATCTATGTAATTTTACATGCAATCTGTTTAATCTGCCTAATATAAAGTCTAATGCAGCCTCAAGTCTTACGCATTTCTATACACTACATGTAGGCTTATATACAATCTTAAATTCAGCTTTATGTACTTGTATGTCATCTATATATTCTTATATGAAGTCTTGTATATAAGCTTACATAGATTCGTCATACGACTGGCATTTCATCTTCTGCTTTCTGAGATACACTGCAGTCTTATGGTTTAGTCTTGTGTAAATGTATCTTTCTGTGTAGCTTTGCAGTCTTATGTAACCTCATGTCAGCTTATACAGCCCTATATGAAGCGTTATATATAAGCTTATATATATTATTCATAAAACTGACTATTCAGATATATAGCCATCTCAGATGTACCGTAGTCTTACCATTTCATCTTACATGAAATCTTTATGAGGCCTTGTGTGCTAATACAACATTATGTAGTGTTATAAAGTCTCTATATCATACTATATAAATATGACTGACATTACATATTTTGCCTTATATGAAGTCTTGTATAATTGTGTAATCTCATATGCCCTAATATAATCCAGTTTTAATGTTACATCTTATATAAAGTCTTTATATGTGGCCTTATACCACCTTATGTCATCTTATAAAGTCTTTATGAGGTGTGTCAATACGATTAAAAATTTGTCCAAGATTTCATGTTCTCTATTCTTCAATATACTGCAGTATTAATATTTAGTTACTTTATATGTAGTCGTATACAACCTTTTATCATCTTAGTCTTTATGTATTTATGTCATAAGTCTTTATGATGTGTTATAGATAAGCTTATGCAAATTAGTCATATGACTCACACGGTCTGTCTTCTGTGATGTACTGCAGTGTTAATATTTAGTCTTGCATAAAGTATTTATATGTCGCCTTATACAACCTTATGTCGTGTTATAAAGTCTTTATGAGGTGTTATATGGCCATCCTGATTCTTGTATGTCTTGTATCAGACATTAAGGAGCCCGAGGTGACTGGAGCCTCAGCACCTGACACTCACCCCCGTCCCCGTAGGTCTCGACTCCGTAGCCGTCCTGCAGCCCGTTACTCCACGTGCCCTCGTACCTGGCGGAGGTGTTGAGGCTCTGGCGCACGCCGTAGCGCCCCTTCAGCCCGTGGCTCCACTCTCCCCGGTAGAGCCACCGGCCCTTGGCCTCCACACCCAGCCCGTGCCGCTTGCCCTGCGCCCAGTGGCCCTGGTACGTGTTGCCGCTGGGCCACGTGTAAACGCCGACCGCCTCGAAGCCGTTGCGCCACGAACCCGAGTACTCGCCCTGGCCCTTGGGGCCGGTGCAGACGCCGTGCCCGTGGGCTTTGCCGTCCGCCCAGCCTCCGCAGTACGTTCCGCCATCGTCGAAGTCGAACCGGCCGCCCGTCATTCAGCTTCCAACAGCAAAACAAACCGCGCGCGCCTCGGTGGCTGTGTCGTAGCTCGGCTGATCAGACGCGAGGATTCGTGATAAAGAGACGAAATCGGAGAAAGCGGTGCCTGGAAAACGGGGAGAGTCGGGTATCCGCGCGCATCTGGCTCGATGTCGGTGGAGGGGAGCGCGCGCGCGCACACCGGAGGCCGCACGCGCTGTCAACGCCGTTAGCCGCTTTATGATCCTCTCTCTCCCCCCGGAGCGCGAGAGAGGAGGCGAGCGGAGGAGAGGAGACCAAAAGTAGTGATGAGGGGAGACACGGGAACGAATCGGTTCTTTTTTTTTCTTTAAATGATTCTTTTAGGTGAATCTTTTTGGCGAATCGATTCGCAAGCACTAATGAAAAAAAAAGGCGAGAATCGTCCCCTAATTCAGGATATCTTTAACTTTCTGTAGCCTGAAACTCCTTCCTGGGTGAAACCATTTCCTCCAACTTCCTCATGATTTAATTAACAGTGAAGCATCCACAATCATGATCATTTATTCCATTCATTTGAGCTTTTTTATCCCTGAAGTTTCCACTCATCCAGATGCAGATTTGAAACACTGTGGGAATCCCATTAACACAACACTTCCTGGTTTTATTGAAATGCCAGTTAATTCTATTTTTTAAAAAAGCGTCATGAAAGCTAAAACAAGAAGCATGCCAACCTTGAGGTAGTTGATAGCAGTCGTCATCACGTTCATGTAATCTGGGGGGGAAAGCAGTACCATGGTTCGAACTGATTGTCGAAATGCACATGTGCAAGAGGACCAGACCATCACAAAGCAGGGTCAAGTAGATATTTTAATAATCTTGTGCGTCAGAAGATTGTATGTTCTCAATTATTCTTCGTTATGAATTCCAGCTGTTTAAGTTATGACAAAAATAGGCTAATAATAATACATAAAATAAGTATAGCTACGTGTAATAATAATAATAATAATAATAATAATAATAATAATAATAACAATAATATTCGTTAATAATTAGTAAGAATTAATAAAGAACCATGGGCCTGTGTTTCTTGCTTTGAAATCGGTTTGAGTGACATTTATGGAAATGATGGGTTTTGAATTTAAGCTAAGGCTCAAACTCTTTTTTTAATCGACACACAAAGCAAGCACAAAATAAAGTGTTTATGATATCCACATCTATTAAATCCTAACATTTTCATATTCTGATATAGTTAAACACTCTCTCTGGAGATTCACTCTCTTCTGTTTTTATAGCATCCTACATTACCTGATATTTGCCACAATCCTGTGCATGGGATGTGAGTGAAAGACAACACAACATCTCAGATTTATTCCATCCAAAATATAAAATTCTCACGCTACTCCTAATGACCAACAGGGGGCAGTGTTGACAGTTGTTCACTGTTCGGTTATTAACACCCAAGGTCTTAATCACAGACAGTATACATAATGTTATGGTATTAAAACAAAATCCTAAAGAGACATCTCCAACCCAAACCCCTACTTCCTACTTCACCTGATTCAGCTAGAGAGAAATATTATTTCAGACAGTTTTAAGGAGTTAGTTTTAGGGGGAAGCAAAGAGGAGGGCAGGAACACTCTCCGGGGTGGCACCTAATTACAAGGGCAAGAGCGTATTTGTTAAAACAACATGGGCTTTATAGTGTACACCTCATTCTGCTCAGTAATTGCTGTAATTACCCAGTAATAAACCTCTCATGATGTACTTTAGGCTCAGGGTTTGGGATATGGGGGCAAACCTAATTTCAAAGGCATCAGCTGCCTCTGTGCTGTCACGTGACCAAGCTCTTCACTTATTTCAGCCGCGTGAACTCCGAGAAAGAGTGGAAACATAACATTTATTTGTAATTTTCAAAGCACTACAGTTACTCTTTTGACCTGTGCATCCTGCTTTTGTAATGTTTTTACTTAAATCCTTAAAATCCTGCTTTGATCTTTTATTTATGGCGCGCGCGTGCAATTTATTCCCGTTGCTGTGGTGTAAATCTTGGAAAGACGCGGCACGCAATTATCCGCTATCTGCGGTGAATCCAAGGAACCAAAAGTACCGAGTCGATTCGCGTTTGCTCGTGAGAGTCGAATCAAATCAGTGAAGTGACTCGTAACGGTTCATCTCTGACCCAAAGCGGCGCGAGAGACATCTCACTGATGACGTCAATCCGACTTGTCCCCGCCCACCGAGCGCTGTTAAAGGGGCTAGTGAAGGATTGTAATAAATTACTAAGAAGGCAAATGTGCTTTAACATCGCACTGGATTTCATTTTTAGCATGAAGGACTGCTCCAGGTTGCCAGATTGGGTCTTTTACTTCTCATTTGTGATGTCTGTAAATGCACTGATCTTATTTTTAGATTTTACTTATGATAGAAGTTTATGAACTGATATTAAAGTTAAGAAAGCAAAGAAGGAAATTCATTCCGACAAGTCTTAATGCATTCATGTTCCCTTTATACTGTTGTGCATATTTTAAAATACATAGATTTATTTAAAATGTTTTATTAATATATTATAAAGTTTAAAATATATTTTTTAACTCTGTAATCTATAATATAGATCAATGCTTTAACCTTCGCTCAGCAAACCAAGTGTGACTTTGAGGGGTAAAAAATCCTTAAAAAAAAGAAGTAATACTGTGAGAAACAGAGACCCAGCAGGGGGCGTCCATCCTCTTCTGAGCGCATGGCTCAAATAAAATCATTTACGTTCTACCAAGGGCTCAGGTTTGGTTCATTTTGTCTTTTGTAACCTCCTTCAGCAAATAAATGACTATCCTTCTCTTCTCAAAATGGTATAAGCTTCATGTGATTCAGCTCCTGTATGGATTGTGCACATGGAACATATTGGACATACCTTTTAAATACCTCTAAACCTTTAATTATACTAATTTTGTATTACAAAATATATGGTTATATTACAAAATGTGCGTGAAGACTGTTAAATGTGACCAAATTTTATGCATCAATTTGCATCATATATATA
>JAQQZR010000018.1:426349-440554 GCA_030068235.1 Notoglanidium macrostoma | reverse complement strand
TCTCTCTCTCTCTCTCTCTCTCTCTCTCTCTCTCCCCTTCTCTCTCTCTCTCTCGCTCTCTCTCTCTCTCCTTCTCTCTCTCACTGTCATTCTTGTATCAGCTGGTAGAATTACATCATGGCCTGTTTTAGAAACAGTGATTTCAGAAGGTACAGAATGAGTTCATGCCTCTTTACATCAGATGTTATTGTTTAAATCGACTGATTCTAATCTTTTTAGGTTCCTGCACAGTTACAGTGATAAAACAGTCCTAATTCATAAACCTTTAATATGCATAGTAATAATCTTCTATCTATCAATTCTTTAGTGCACTCCAAAACTGATAATAAAACTGATCATCTGTAAAATACATTCCAAGAGGAACACAATTTGTGTCAAAAAGTGTACACCACATTTACATTTTGATTCCAAAAGTGCAACAAAACAACACAAAATATTCAAATGTAATGTGCTATACTTCAACAAGTCTGATTTATTAATGAATATACAACATATACCGTATATGTAGTACATGCAATAACAATATTGTACACTCTTATCAAAAAGGGTTCCTTAAATGGTTCCAAAAATGGTTCCAACTTGAGACCTTTCATTCTAGGCCAGTGTGAAAACCACTAAACTAAAAAAACATATATATACCTTTGGTTTTATACCTGTGTGTGTGTGTGTGTGTGTGTGTGCGTGCGTGCGTGCGTGCGTGCGTGTGTGAGTGAGTGAGTGTGTGTGTGTGGTGACCAGTGTTGTAATAAAATGCTATATATGGTCATGAGTACACTTGGCGTACCCGTAGTGTGTAGTCTACCACTCTCACAAAACCGCCTCGGAAATGCATACCATACTTCATTAGTGATGTCGGCTCTAAGAAGAATATTTCCTCAAAATAGAAACCGGAGAGCCGAGCCAGGTCCATGAAAATAGTGACGTTATTACACGTTCCTTTTAATTCAGTGACATCGTAAAAAGACGAAATGTTCCGTGAAGCTGATCAGGTTTACTCTGTAAGCTTTCAGGAAATCAAAAACAATTACAGTAGCATGAAAACTATAAGGAGGAACTACAGGTAAGAGACCAGGAAGTGAGAAACAAGAAACAAGGGTTAAACAATGAACTATGAAATGAGAAACTAAGAAACAGGAAACAATTAAGAAGAGAACTAGAAAATGAAAACATTGGGAACTAGAAAAAGGGAATCTATTCTCTTCTCCAGTTTTTGCTTCTGTGAGAATCCTTATAGCTTCTTTGTAGAACCCTACAATAAAGTGGGTTTTTTTTTTTGTCAGAAAAGGTTTCTACGTAGTATAACCTTTTTGAAAGTGAAGACCTGATAATTATCCAGTGAACACTTAAAGAACCTTTAGAGAACACTTTATTCAAGAATGTGTGTATTAACTGAGTGAGTGAATGCAAACATATCAAATAAACTAACAGACAAAAACGGCCATTGAAAACTAGGAACAAAGAAGCACGTAGGAAGGACGTTGGAAGTAGGAAATGAAAAGTCTAGAAACTAGAAAAAGTAGAAAATGAGAAAGTAAAGAATTATGAGCTCAGAAACTGGGAATTACGAAACAAGGATGTAGCTCTGTGTCTAAAATGGTTCCTTCTTCCTTATTTCCTACAACTACATCTTGGGGCTCGGTATTCTTCTCTTACAAAACTACATACCGATTGCAGTGGATTTTAACTTCACTTTTAGCTGTGGCTACAGATAACCAATTACTGCACTGCGTACTCGATATGGAGTGATTTATGACCTAGGGTCAAAATGAAATATCAAACTGGTAAGCTGAAGGTAAGAAAAACACAACAAAGCAAGTGTAAAGATGAGGAACCGGAGTGAAGATCAGTCGGGGTGTGGTCAAGGCGGAGTCAGAGCAGAAGATCGTGGAGATGACAGGGATCCGTGGCAGCAGTCTGAGTTTCACTTTAGAATCCAAATCATACAAACTGCATCTCCTGTCCAAGAAACACTTCCTGTTTCCATTTCCTGTTCAGACGAGACAGCTGTCCCACCTGCTCCAGCCACGTTATCCGTCACACTGACGGAACAATTTTTTACTTTAAGAGCTTACATTATCATCTCAGGCATCACACTCTGTAATTCAGGTCTATTTACAGAGCGTGGATTTGGAGTTAGTCGGGTCGCTGGTTAACCAGCAGCAGCAGCTGGAGTTCACCAGTTCATGTGTGTGAGCTCATATCAGGGCATCAGGAGGAAGCCGATGTCTGACACAGATGTTTTACAGCTACTTCACTACCACAGCGCTGCGGAATTCTGGACTGTGATTGGTCAGAAGGTGTTGATTACTTTTCTGTAACAGCAGCTCTGACAGTAGCGCGGCTTTATATTAATGCGTTCGCTCTAATACGTTATTGTTTCTATAGCAACAGCTCATTCACAGAGACTTGTACAGAGAGACTTCACTGATAATAAACAGATTAAAATATGTGTATAATGGTTGATATGGTGAAGTATTCTTGAAGTGAGGAGG
The DNA here is from genome assembly GCA_030068235.1 of Notoglanidium macrostoma. Taxonomy (NCBI): domain Eukaryota; kingdom Metazoa; phylum Chordata; class Actinopteri; order Siluriformes; family Auchenoglanididae; genus Notoglanidium; species Notoglanidium macrostoma. The sequence continues at coordinate 438,062 of JAQQZR010000018.1, read as the reverse complement.
TGTGTGTGTGTGTGTGTGTGTGTGTGTGTGTCCTGTATGAAGGAGTCTCCAGTGTGAGTGCTGTGTAACAGGCAGAGGTAAAGCTGGAGCTGTAAGTGTTCCCACTTCTTCAGGACAGAGGAGTTTTATGGTTTCTTAGAAAAACAATTTTATTTTTTTGTTTTATTAACTTCAAGAGTGAGAATATACAGAGGCTGGTGAGGGGACGAGTATTTATAGCTGCTAAAAGGTAAGTGAGAGCAGGAAGGAGCAGGTCACGTTAAATGTAAAAGCGATGACGTATCATTCTTGTTGTGTCATCATTTATATGTAAAGCATTTTGAGTTCCTGTACTCACATCAACGTGAATGCTATTATTCTGAAGGGGAGTAGCAGAGCGACTTCTTCACTGGTTTCAGAAATCTGTTTACCATATATTTCTCCTGTGATATTCGGGTCGTGGAGTGCGCCGAGGCCAGAGGGTTTACGGGGATTTTTCCAGCGAATAAATCTGCCGAGTGAAATCATCCTCCACACGCTCCTGTCAGCCCCGAGATCTCACATTCCCACGCCTCTGTCCGCCACATCCACCATAAAAACACACGCTATACTTAGGGCACCTGGTAAGATCATGTATTCCCACACATAGTTTTATGAGTGCACTCGTCTTAGGTGGGATTAATGAGTTATGAGATGCTGGAGATAAATCAGTGTCTGAGGTCTGGACGTTAAACCTGAGGCTGAGCTGCTGGGATGTGTGGTGTGTTAATGGATGTGTGTGAGAAGGTCACGGTCGTCAGGACAGTAAGAGGAGGTCCTATAAGGTCAAACTGGAAGAAAGAGCAATGACAGTGGGTATAGGTGGTGATAAACTGTTAATAAAGTTCCTGGTTAGAGCTTCTCTGAGATATTGATTTTCAAGGCCTCAAATACGATATAAAGTCTAAAATGAGCTGAAGCGGAACGTAAGGAAGCACTTAATTACTGTACGTAAGTCTTGTTTTAAGTACCTGTAGTTGAGGATTTGGTTCCCTGCTACTGAGGATTTGTTTCACTTGCTGTCAGTGTCTGAATGTGAAAATTGTTGTCTTCACTCACCTTGCATTTTCTGTAGACATTTTTCTCACCTAGCCTGCGTTGGTTGCTGCCATGTTCTACTGGTGATAAACCCCTCATGCCCATACTGCTCTGAGCGCTCAGGTCGGCCGTCCTTGCACGTTTAAACACAGTAAAAAGGTTTTATCAGGTTACTTGTGTTGCATGAAGCTCCACCTCTTGATATGTTCACAGTTTGAAGTCTGCTTTGCTTTGATCATTAATCGCGACATGCATCCAGATTTCTGTTGTTTCGTGTCATCTCTTCATTAGCGTGTCGTTGTACGCTAGGCGTATGTCACATCGTATCATGTTGGTATATGAGGATTTTACGAAGGATTTTACGATGATTTTACCCCAGGATCAAATCATCTACTGCAACATACACGTTGTATTTATCACGGCAATCTGTATTGCAACATCTATGTATTAACATTTAGTTTCGTTTGGATTATTAGGATTATAATTAACAGCGAGCTTTTGTTAGTTAGCCTTAGCTAATATTTTTCTACATTCCGTGGTGAAAAACCTTAAAAAGAACTTAAACCACCTTATTATGGTATACCTTGAACCAAGGTATGAATTATTTCCCTACATTTAACCCATCAAAGCAGTGAACACACACACATGTGAGAAGTGAACACACACACACACACACACCCAGGGCAGTGGGCAGCTCCATGCTGCAGCACCCGGGGAGCAGTTGGGGGTTCGGTGCCTTGCTCCAGGGCACTTCAGCCGTGGATGCAGAGGGAAGGGAAAAGCTCCCTCCACCCATTCATGGTTCCCACCGGTCCAGGAAATTGAATCGGTCGACCTTTCGGTCCTGAACCCGCTTCTCTAGCCTTTAGGCCATGGCGGCCGGTGGCACTCATTTAAAAAAAGGCACTAATTTACTTCCAGCAAATAAAATCAGTGACGTCTGTTTCCTTTACGAATCTTTCTACTTTACTTACATACTTTGAGTAAATTTCTAATGTTTCATTTTTTTTTACTTTAATTTTTTGTGTGAAGAATTTTGAAAATTCATCTTTTCCCCCAGAGAATTTATTTAATGTAATTTATCATAATTTAGAGTAATTGCAATCTTACGCCTGTGTTTCAGATGAATTATAGAGAGTCATGACTGTGATCAGTAATTAGGCAGCTGGCTAATGAGAATGCTACAAAACCCTGGAGAGATTTGTAGTAAATATTTGGACATTTTCTGATTTCCCAGTTTGCTAGAATATCTGATCTGAGATCATTAACTGGAGTAAAACCACAGTGCACAAATCTGAATCTTATTCCTGTCTTTATAAATGCCAAGACCAGCAGCTGCACTGCCCTAAAATGGTGCCGAAATGTGTAAATAGTAGTTTATGTCATGGAGTTGGCCGAGCTGGAGGTCACATCTCACGGTGGTCCGGGGAAATCCGTCACAAATGAGCCTTTAATCACATGGTTTTCCCACTAATGGCTGTGAATATCGCTGACATCATAGAATCAGAATATATATATATATATATATATATATATATATATATGTACACACAGAATATTGGGGTTTTGTCAAGAAACGACTTCAAACACAACATTTCTTTAAAATAAACACAAATTTTCCTTTAAATGTGTTGCTTTACAACAAGGCTTACACACTTTTTGCATATTTTTATTTAATTTTTATATGTTTCGCAGGGTGTGAACATGTGCCAGTAATCAGCTGTTTTTATTCATTACGCCCCAAGTCCCTACTGGGAGGCTGTCTCATTAGGTGGAATATGTTTGGATATGGTTTGTGCTTCCCTTATTAAAGATTGACTCCATAACTCCATGACTCCATAAATCAGCATGATGACAGCAGTTTTATACGATTCCTTATTTTGAAATTTAAACATAAACTCATTTAATTTATTGCACTTGGGTTTCTTGGAAAATTATTCAGTTCACAGAACATGGTGGAGAAAAAAGTGTCACGCTGAGGTATAATTTACCGTCAGATCCAGGATAATTGGCAGCCTTGGTGAACTCCCCTGATCTAAACCTTGTTGAAAAGCGGAGGAGGAAGCGGAAGAGGAGCATCTACAAGAGAGCACCAAGAACCCTGAAGGTTCTGGAGAGATTCAGACCTCAGATTCCTCGCTCTGTATCCGGGTCCTTTTGAACAGAGACAACTCACTGTTAAAAATATGAACGCTACAATGCGTAACGACTGCATTACATATGCCCCGCCCCTCCGTAAAATCAGCAAATCAGACTCAGACTTGCGCTAGAGAACTTTATTTATTGAGGCCACATTATTTATTATTATTTTTTAATCAGATGTTAACAGCGATTTCTGTTTCTGGTTTATGTGTCCCTCCACATTCAAGCAGATGTGAACCTGATCTTGTAGAAATGAAAATAACTGGGACGCAGCATCACCAACACGGCCGCCATGTACACAAACCTAACAAGAAAGTTCTTCTAATCTCGTTCTTGTTATACAGCAGTTTACTAGACTTACTTCAATTACTGGATAGATTTCTCATAATTTCAGTGAGAGATGAAGATAGTTAACCAAAAAATATGACCCATCAACACAACTGGCGCTGACTGTACATACTTTAGTAAAGAGACGATTTTCTGTATGTCATCATGATAAAATCTTGACTTTTTCACAGTTATGAAACATGCCTTGTCACTTTTGCTTTTTTGTCGGTGATTTATGTACAGAGGTTTGTATGCAACATTACAATATGATTGTAAATCAGTTTTTTTAATCTAAAATTGTCTTTACATTGTTATTGATGATGGTGATACGGTCTACACATCCCAGAGTTTAATGGTGATGATATCAGCTCATTTTTTATAAACTTACAGTGGATGAACTCAAACTTTCTTTTCAGTTTGACACCCAGTTACAGATTTAAGAGTTATTTCTGCAAAAACATCTCCTTAATCTCCTTTGTTATTTAATGTAATGTTTACTTTGTCTACTAAAAAGTAATAAATCATCTCCGAGGATTAGCTTAGCGATTACGGCATGACAATGATACTTCTTCGAAGTTAATCTCTTCTGCCTTGCCTTGGGTCGCGGCCGCGCTAAACGAAACAGTTCTGCGCCGCTTTCTAACATCAATTCTAGCTTTCGCTTTCAACTCTTAACACCATATTATTTTCAGCATTTAACACCAGCTTTAACAACAGATAACATCATTTTTAGCATTTAACAATGGATTTGGAACTTCATGTTTAGCATTCGTCGTCAGGTTTTAGCATCTTCTCATGTCAAACCGCAGCAACATCATGCTAATGTGTGGGATTCTAAATGCTCTGTCTGAGATACGGTTTACAAAATATCCATACTTCAAGCCATCTAGATATTTGAAATGTTGTTAGCTAACAGTCACCAGGAGGCTAGGTACTTATAGAACTAAGAAGCTAACAATTAGAAGAGTTTTTGGTTTATATTTCTTATTATCTTAGCTGAAATACCACGAATAAACATGGAAATATGCCAGATATCAAGAAAGTGTTTAGCTGACAGTAACTAGCCAGGTAGATACCTACATAGCAAGCTAATGTTAGTGAATAAAGCGTTTATGGTTTATATACCTTATAGAACTGTCTAGCTTTCCAGACTACCACTATTTAAAAAAAAAAAAGAACAAATATGCTAAATATGAAGAAGAACACTGACTAGCCAGGTAATGAGCTAACGAACAAAAGAGGTTTTGGTGTATATACCGTTTGGAGCTTAGGTAGTTTTCATCCAAGCTAGCAAATAGCACTTTATGGACTGTTATAACTTATTGGATGCATGTCGTATCCAAAATTAGGCTCCACCCATTGACTATTTAAACTGATAAATTTCTTCGAATTATTTTCCAATACCGCGACTCCTAAGGAGTTAACTTTAGCTCTTACAGCATTACAACAAAGTTTATTTAAAGATGACTTACTCTGTTTTGCAAACGATCACAAACCTTTAGTTAGAATTACACTAACAGAATCATTCTGTATCGTATTTTGATTCAACCCGTTTTGATTACACTGATTAGCGTCATGGCTTTGTGAGTCATCTCCTGGCCTCTGTAGTGCAAAAAGAGAAATGAGACGAGGTCCAAATGTGCAACAACAATTCACATCAGCTTTGGCCTGAATCTGGAGTCTGTTCGCCAAATCCTGAAACACTCCGCTGCTGAAGCCAGCCATGATGAAGATGAAAAATGAAACTCGGGGTTGTGCTAGACTCAGGCCAGAGCAACTGAGCGCTGAACTCAACACTCATTTATATTCAAAGCCTTAAATGGAAATCAATAATCAATTATAGAATAATCTGTAATAAGTATTGGAAAAAATTCCTACGTCAATGTTCAATACACTATTCATCTAATCGTAATTAGATTGTTATGAAAATGAAATGGTACGTTCATCATTTAAAATCATTTTTATGCTATTGCCTTTTATGATTTCCGTTTAGCTTATGCTAATGTCACTTAAGATTTAGCACATGCTAACTTTGGTTTTAGCCCTTAACATTATCTTTATGCTATTACGTGTGCAATGTTTTAGAATTAAGTTATAATATTATAATGTTAATTTTGTTCAGTAATTTTGTTGTTATTAATTCAGTTCACCTCAGTTTTCACTCATTTTAGCATTTAGAATAATTTCTATTTTATCACACGTATTTAACAAGTTTTACCAAATGCTAATTTCACTTCAGTTTCAACATTCATTTGAGGATTTAACTTTATTTTTATGTCATTACAAGTCATAGCATTTATTATCAGTTTTAGCGCTGATAAACTAATACGCTACAATAAATGCTTGCGGTAGTTTTAACAAATTTTATGCTATTACTTAACCTATTTAACCTAAGTCTTAGCAAATGCTAACTTGTCAGGTTTAACATGTGCTAAATTTGGTTTTAGTTTCAGACCTTAGTTTAAGCACCTGCTCACAGTGGGTTTAGTATTTCATGTTACTTTTGACATGGAACACAGTGGATTTTCTGATTTAGCTTTTCACCTCATTTTTAGCGCATGCTAACATCAGTTGTACAGACTATCCAGATTTCTGGTAAGTTGTGTAACATAAACACTAAACTTGTCTTTACTAACTTTATTTAATCTAAAGTAGAGCACAAGAAACTGATTTTCAGAACATTATTTCCAAACGACTGGTTACAGTAAAGGTGTGCGTTTAAGATGTTATAATAACGCGTCTGATTTATTGCGCAGGTTTGTGTTGGCTGTAAACGAGGGCGAGACGAGAGAACTGAAGCGCACTTTCGCTAAACACCACAAGTCACTAAGCGTGTGTGTGTGTGTGTGTGTGTGTGTGTGTGTGTGTGTGTTAACATGTGCCAATATATTGAGCCAAACATCTGTTCCCGCTGTGAGCATCTGCTCAACAAGCTAACTGACTCATGTTTTATTACCGTAAATACATCACCACTTTTGTGAAACACAAATTATTGTTTTTTTGCGAAACGAAGCACAACAAAACACCAGAGCTTAAAATCTCTCTGAGGAAAATTAATATGTTTAACAAAGGCTGAGGAAACATCCACTGAGGCAGAAGAGCTGTATTATTATTGAGAGTTTGAGAACCATGTCCATCTCTGTTTAGATATTTAGCGGTATCTCTTTTGCTAACATCATGTATGATATTCAACGTGGATGGCTAAATAGATAACATTAGTGATGATCAGTTGGTGGTTGTCATGGTAATGATGGCAGGTTTTTGGTTGCTCTTCAATAAACCAGTGGAAAAACGAGGATGTCAATCAAGACAATGATAGTGAAAGCCTGCTTGTTTAGCAGTTAGCTAACTTGCTTGCTAGCCATGGCAGGAGGACATTGAAAAAAAAAATTGCACGCTCATGGATATTTTTATATCCTGGTGTTTGTAATGGGGAAAAGATCCCCACAGACATGTTCAGTAATTTCTTCACATTAAAATAATATCATTTATCATTTTGTGTAGGTTATAGCTAGCAGCTAATCAGGAAGCAAGATGATTAGCCTGCTAGCTAGTTGCTCTTTCAAAGCTCAAAAGAAGCAATATGCAAAAGTCTTGCCAAATGCATTGTTACTACATGTTGAATGTTTTCTTAGACATTTTTTGTGTTGCAAGTACACGCGTGATACGTGTTACACACTCCTGAGCCACTAGGGAAAGTGGGCGAGTGTGTGTTAAATACTGGATTGAAATGCAGGACGAGATGTGAAAAGCTATTGTTCTGCTGCAGGTGGACCGTGATAGCTTTTTGGCACGGTGGTGAATGTCACCAGCAGCAGTGAGGCCTGGGAGCTGCCACTCAGAGCTTTATTACCAGATAAATCTGTGCGTAACATGGACTGCAGTCCAACAGAAAAGCGCAGTCTGAACAGCTCCTGTTAATATCCCCACACTCAAAGATTAAAAGGCTGCCGGGTTTATTTTCCATTTTCAACACATCAGCTATAAGAAGAAGCCAGTGACTTAAAAGCTGCTGCTGGGATTACAGCTTTCTCCTTCTCTTGGGTGCTGTTTATAATTTAAACCCACAAAAATGAGAAATGAAAGTCAGAATCTTCCTCTCATCATTCTGCTGCTGGTTTTTGATGGTTGTTGTATAGAATTTCATAAAGCACCCTTGGATCAAACATGCTGTAAAACATAGAAACAGAAAACAGATGTTTTGTTGCAGATTCCTTATAACACACTTTATAACCCAAGTTACAAATGAGCATCACACTGATCGATCAGAACACAGAAACACAATCCAACAAGAACATTTCATCATTACACTGTGTTCAGTTGCTTTTGTGCGGACTAACATCTTTATCTTGCTCTCCTAAACTGGCGGTGATTCAATTAAACACATTTCTATTAAAAATGAACTAATCAGTGTCATAATCCTGAACAAAGCAGAAATGAAATGATGGACAGTCTTCATGGGATATAAATCAGATTATATTGGGCCTGAGATTATATTTTATTCCAGGTTATTCTCAGAAACATTGGCTTTCCCGTGGAATTTTGAACATAAAACAGATAACACCGCTAACAATAATATACCTGTAGTTTATGATTAATATCTCCTTACAGGCCAAGTTTAACAAACTGTTCCCAATTAGCACTTAACATCAGTTTTCTTTCATCTTAACTGCAGCTCTAGAATTTAAAAACAGCTCAGGCTCATGCATTTTAGTATTTAGCATCTTGTAGTGTGATGAAGCGGCGTTACCACCCTGACGTTGATTAGTTTCCTATAACAGTATGTTTCCAAGTGTTTATCCATTTAATGTGGAATATCTGCAAGACAAGTTAGTTCCTGTTCTCACGTACATTATATCAGCTATAAACAGTCTTTCCCTCGCCAGCCTCTCTTTACGCTCTCTCGTAAAAAAAAATCGCAGCTTGTCACCAAAAAGCTTACTGTTAGAAAGCGCTGACGCTGGAGAATCCTTCCATAAATGTGACATAAACACATTTCCCCTTACAAAAAACATCACCATGTCCACAAATACACATTTTAATTCATTTATGTGTAGTGACCGCCATCCCTGTGAATGACTTGTTACTATAGTAACTATAACGTATTAGAAATGCAATCGGAGCGCATTAATATATTATAAACCTGTGATTTTGCAGATGCACTTCTGTCAGAGCTGCTGTTATACTACGCTTGAATAATTCATTGATTTATTGATTTACCAAATATATTATTCTGAATCACATTGTCAAGCACATATGTATTAATATGTAGGCATTCACTGGAATGTATTAGTTTTGAACATATAAGCACACTTGAGATGTTTTCACTTGAATGTATTGTATCTCACTTGGGCACACTGAAATATTCACACTGAATTGTATTACAACTCATATTATGCATGGTTACATTATTTTTAAACATTTAAATAAATATGTTAACCGTTTATTAACCATTGGTAGGATTCTGAAATAATGGTAGAGTGTCTGCATTGTGAATCGGGCCACACCTGTGGGTTGGCCCGTGGTACCTGCTGGATGTTTGTCACCAATAAAGTTGGACCAATGGGATTTGACAGAGGGTCGAGTCAGATACAGTAAGAGAACAGTAAATATTGGTGGCGAGCAGCCAGGAGGTGTGAATTATAAAAAGGGGTTTTTCATCATTGTCGGTATAAATAGGGTAGTTCAGAATCATTGTAGGGGCTCATCTTTTTGTTTTAGATAGCCCACCTTTGTTACTCCGGAGTAATAAAGTTCACTTTTCCGCAACTTCAGCCTTTTTGTCTCCGCACATACTGTGGACATACTGTTATCAGAAAGTTATTTGGAATGGTAACAGTACCACACTTCATTACTTCATTACAGCCACCCCATCACACAGTATTTTACATTATCATACTTATCACAGTGTGTTAATATATGCTTGCAACCCCAGTTAGGCTATAGTGTAAAGCAATATCTGGATTAAACCTGGTCCAGGGCCTGAGCAGTGAGTTTTAGGCCAGAGATTCAGAGTCATGTGTACAGTATCAGTATGATTAATAATAATATAAAAGCTGGGTTGTCCAGAGTTCAGGAGAAAAGCAGGGAAGGGAGGGGTGTGCAGTGGAGTATGGGGTGCAGTGGGGTCATACAGACCTGCGTCACATCGCTTTCTCTGCCAGGCTTCACCTGCCAACACAAACACTTTAGTGCTCCACTTCTGCACCACAAGAAATGTACTTTAGATCCAAAACACAGAACAAGTGTACCAGGATAATGAATGTGTCCCAAAACACCAAACGTCAGAGATACACACCAAAACCTGAGAGAAACAGGACCCTTTCAGTAATATTTGTAGAATGGTGTATGATTTTATGCATGAAGTATGCGCCGTAAATAAATTCTTTTACACCCACCACCTTCCCTTCTTACACTGACTGGAATTATAGGATTGAATAATGTCCAGTGTTGTAATCCATTTATTTGTAAAGCTGTCTTAACAAAATCTGAAATAACGACAGTTATATAACAGTGCTGTTGAATTCTGGACTCTGATTGGTCAGAAGGAGTTTCTATAACAGCAGCTCTGACAGCAGTGCGTCTGCAATCCACAGGTTTATATTCATGCAATTCTTGTAAAATGTTAGCGTTTCTGTAGTAACAGCTCACTCACAGCGACTTCACACTGAGATAGTTGATGTGGTGAAGTTTTCAGTAAGCTTGTGTAACATTTATGGAAGGAGCCTCCAGGGTGAGAGGTTTGTAACTGTCTGAAGCTGTAACTTGTCTGTACATTTTCTAACTGTTTCTCGGTAACATGACAAGGTGCATATTTTCTGTTATTTTTGGATAAAAAGTATGACATCATCCTTTAACAAATAAAAAAACTCTACATGCTGATAGATTGCAGGGGTAAAAGAGGAATAAAACACTCCAGAGCATATGCTGCTGTAGGAAACGTTCCTTTATCAGCACATCCTGAAATGTTATCATTTATAATTATCAGTGTAAGATGTGCTGTGACTATGCACTTCTTGCTATTAAACATGCATTGCAATCTATTATTTTCTATTCTGATAAAACTTTATTCTGTTGTATTCTATTCTATTTCTTCTGGATGTCTTCCTGCTTCATTTCACATGTTTTGATATGCAAATGATCATGATGATTAGATTAATATGCAGATTAGCCCATCCCTGTTATTGATCTGGAAACTTTGAGCTTTGAGCATGCATTAGATACATTCCTCTAAAATAAAAGTTGGCAAGACTGGATGTAATCTGGTAGCATGATTTTTGAGATAAGATATAAAATTTCGGATCACTACTTTAGGTGGTGGTCTTGATAGTTTCTAAATAGGGATGGTTGATTGAAGTGCACTTGATCCAGGTGATAGGGAGGGACTGAGTGCACCTCAAGCCAGCTTCCCGACTATATAAACAGGCATGGCTGAGAGAGCAGTGGGAGGATTTCTGCAGTGTGAAAAGTGCAAGAGAAGGCAGACAGAGTCATCAGTTACAGCTGCTCGCAGGGTTGTAAGCTGTTTATAGGGTAAGAGCACTGTTTAGTGTTGCTCCAGCTCTGCGTTTACTTTTGATTCACTACCTTTAATGCAATGCGCTCACTGTTTCAGTGCATTCACTTAGCTCCAACATTACACTTATTTAAGCCTCAAGGTGCAGAATCCTCATATCTAATGTTGTTGTTGTTGTTGTTGTTGTTGTTATCATTTCAGGGAGAACATGAGGAACTTTCTCATCGACCTGATTCTCTTATCCGTCGCCAGCCCCCTGAGCGCGCGCACGGTAAAAAACGCGACCGATTCACCGACAGGCGTGAACATGAGCGTGACAGAAAACGTGGAAGATCAGGTGTCGGTGACAGCGATAAAATCGAGGAGGAAGCGATATATTTCTCAGAGCGATATGCTGGCCATCGTTGATTATCACAATCAAGTGCGAGCTCGAGTGTTTCCTCCAGCAGCCAACATGGAGTACATGGTGAGTGACCCAAAATCCATATCACACCATCCATATCACACCATCCATATCATCCATATCACACCATCCATATCACACCATCCATAACACACCATCCATATCACACCATCCATATCACACCATCCATATCATCCATATCACACCATCCATATCACACCATCCATAACACACCATCCATATCACACCATCCATAACACACCATCCAT
>JAQQZR010000018.1:402773-416310 GCA_030068235.1 Notoglanidium macrostoma | reverse complement strand
AATTTTGTATATATATATATATATATATATATATATATATATATATATATATATATATATATATATATGTGTTGAAGTGCTAGACTGATTCACACAACAGCCAATCGTGTACAAAATACGCCGTGACACACCCCTGCCCAATCGAAACAAATCTGACAGCAGCTACGTGAATGAGCTACCAGTGAGGAGTGAGGATGATTTCCTAGTCGAAGAGACGCTGTGTGTGTTTGAAGTTATGGTGTACGTGTACGAGTTGAGGTTGAGTGACAGTGTTGCTGATGGTAATGGAGAGCCACAGAGAACAGGGAAAATGATATCACTGACTCTTACTGAGTTCTCCATCAATCATATTGGAACAGCTCGATTTCAGCAAAACGCTCCTCTGAAAAAGGTCACAGAAGCAGCAACTCAGCTAAACTCCGCCCACTTCCACATGAATAACCTGCAAACATTTATTCTCAGTTGGAAATAGTGAATAGTGTATATAATAATGTTTGTGACAATATACAGTCAAAAACACAGATGAATCATGTTTACTGCCAATGAGCTGCTACTGTAGAGCAAGACACGCCCCCTGGTGGACTAGACAAAAGCTATAGCTTGTAGAGAGCTTTTCATTGGACGAACACAAGACTAGTACAGGACGAATCATCATAAAGTGACTGGACGTAAAGTACTATGAAATTAAATGAGAATATCCAAAACTTCTTTTCCCCTATACTGTCATTTATATTTATTATTTTTTTTATAAAGCTCTGCAAAAACAATTCTGAGAATTCATTTCAGGGCCACTTTAAGGTGAAGTGACTTTTTATTCTCAGAAAATGCAATGAGAGATATAGGGAGATAGATACAGATGTGCTGTCAGATTTTAATTTAGTACATTTTTAATGTTATGTCCCGCACTGGATATCAGATCTATACTCTGGCAATAAGGTTAATTAATAGAGAGTTCATTAATTCATCAGCTTTGTAAGGCATGGTTGATCTTGTTTTAGCTCCTCTAGTAATCCAAATAGTTTGGATCTCATGCATTATGTGCAAACCATTTCTCCTGACTTTAACCTACTTTTGACGTCTTCAACGCTGTTATCCAGGGAATCGTCATATTTACACTAAGCACCGTGTTGCTCAGAGTCTAAACTAAATATTTGGGATGAGAAGGTGAGGATAGGTGTTAACGCTCATGGGGTGGGGTTTCAAATAAAAGTCCCGCCTAACTGGATATAAGAAGTTGCGTCTGCGCGCCTCCGGTACACGCGCGCGCGGATCAGCGGATCACGAGCGCGTCTGAATGAAATCACGTCAGTGTGAATGAATCTGTCACACCAGGCTGGACAATCATCTTCCAACACATACACACACACACATACACAAAGTCTTCACGTTGCTTTAAGGTCAGTTTGCGGTCTAATACTCTCAGTTTGTTTGCATGGTTGAAATGTTGACTCCGATGTGTACCTGTTCGCCTTCCTCGCATGCACAGAGACCAATGAGGTGTAAAAATATTAGTGCAAATATTACTGAGTCGTGTCTGACTTCAATACTCAAATGCTTGAAAATAACAGTTTAAAGACTGAGAGCTTTAATGTGTGCATATCCGTGTACATTTTATTGCAAGCCAACCGGTTGAAATGTTGCACGTGCGTGTGATTAACGGCTCTCTGTTTCTGCAGCGGCAAATAATAAAGTATTTTTGTGTAAGCAATGCTGAAACAGCTTTTCTTACTGAGGCTAGAAAAAAAACAACTGCATTAAGAAGTCACAGCCAGAGAGTTTTCAAAAGAAATCAGTGCTTATTCTCCTCTAACACTATATGAAAGGTCTTGAGATGTGTTTAAACACTCAAGCTGAGAAAAAAGAATGAAAGAAAAACGGATAGATCTTTAAACGGTATGAAAACTTATAACTTCTAAAAGAATATTTCATTTTGCCTTGCTTCGCATTCCCAGGTGAAGAAGATTTTACTTTGGAGTTACTGTGTCTGTGGTTTTATCTGGAGATGAAGCGGCACTGGCTCAGCGGTCCCCTGCTGCTCCTCGTGCACGTCCAGAGTGCTTTCTCCATGTTCATCCCCAACGGCACACACCTGGAAGCCGTGATGGAGAAGTACCTGGATAAGGACGACTCATGGTGGGAGTCCAGGCTGAGGGGCAAGAGGGCGATCTCTCACAGCGACATGCAGCTCATCCTCGACCTTCACAACAAGCTCAGGGGTCAGGTTTATCCTCCTGCATCCAACATGGAGTACATGGTGAGATCCAATTAATAAGAGTTTCACCATACTGGCACATATATGGCAAATAGCACATAACACGGTGTTCAGTTTTAGCTTTAGGTCAATAGCAGCATTGTAGATGAGGTATAAATCTCTCCTCGGTGTTTATGTGAAGATTACACCTGTCCAAATCTGTGCATCAGTTTCACACTGCTATAGTGGAGGTGAAAGCATCTTGAACGATGGACAAGTTTGTGGTCGAATGCAAACAGTTTAGTCCAGCTGGAAGGCAGCAGCACCATCTTTCCCTTATTGCCCCCTTCACTCAAACCTCAGCTCACATGCTGCTGGCCTCCAGCCAGAGCTCCTGTTTCTTCTTGGTTCCTCTCAGTTCTTGGAGTAATAGTGGCCCTTCAGCAAATATCACACAGTGGTTCTCAGAAGATTTGTCCAGTGCAGTGCAGTTAGCAACAGTGGAGACAAATACTGGCTCTCAGGTCAAGGGTCAAGATTCATGTTCAGAGTTCAACTTTTGAGCCAAATATAGGGAATGGATTTCATTATGTCTGACAGGTGCAATGTCAGTCTCAGTGAAGGAGGCGTGGCCTCTGTGCCTGTCAGTCTCAGGGAAAGAGGCGTGGCCATGTTATCTATTGGATTTAATAGGTTCTAAATTGGAGTATATTAAACCTTTGGCTTGTTCAAATGGCAGGTAAGATTTTGAAGTAGGTTTTTTGAGTTTTATGGAATTTCAAGAAATGTAGAAATTATACCTCTGAATCAGTAGTTATGACAAACTCATCAATACTTTGCACAACAAACAACCAAGTTGCATCAAAATGCAATTGCAAATGCATCAAATTTTTAGTAATAAATAACTGTACATCCTGACATCACTTCCTGCAAAAAATGAACTGGATTTGAGACATTTCCATCAGGAATTTCAAGAGTGAGTTGCTTGCATGTTTTCTATTATATTTTATGTCTTAATAATTTTTCTGCTAAAGTAAATTGAAAATATTTTGTCGAAAAGTAAATAAATAGTATGTATGAAAGTGCTTGTTATTATTAACAGTATATTGAGTACTGTAATGATAACAGGAAGGCTACACATTTCACGGTGCGAAAATTTTCAGAATGCGTTTAAACTGACGCCGGCCGGCTCTCTCAGCCACTTGCAGAGTGTAATCAGTTGATCTCTGGAGCCGAGCAGAACAGACTGGTTCTGTGTGTGGCCCCCCAAAGAGGAGAGCACAATAACCAACTGGTTGCCTCAAAGACATCTGGGTAATTACTCTGAACAGGAAATAGTGGAGGTCACAGAGGGTTCATGTTTCAGCTGGAGTGAACTCTGGAGTGAAGTCAGGACTCAGTAGTAATGAGGTATTACAGCAAGAGAGCAGTGGCAGAAGGCCAAAATCAGGTAACAGAAGCTCCATGAGACAAGTTTGGAGCGTGAATTAAGACAAGCGGATTGCAGAGGTGCACTCACACTGAGAACCTGCATGCTTGTGGTGAAGATAATCACAGGCCATCAGCCAAAACTGCTATGTTTATGAAGGTTTATTGCTGGTGTACGACTGAACTACTCACTTTCACCTATTTATGGAAATGCTTGCCTAACCAGAGCCAGTCCTGACTCTTGACACTTTCCATTATTCATATGAAGTTGTGCAGAACTTGTTTAATGCAACGTGTTTTACTGGAACGGGTAAAAATCACTGGATTTAAAGAATGGCCATTTCATAGACATTCACGTGGAACACATTAGCATCTACAATAAGCTTTAAGTGCACATTAGTAAGTTTCAGGTTGATGAATGAAGCACCATTGTGCACAATTTACAAAGGAGAACGTCTGAGCTTTTACACAAAGCTGTTTGTCCAAACACAGTGACGCACAAACACATTATAGCTGCTAAGCTATGAACTGATCTCTATCATAGAGTCACAGTGACCAAACAGCCGTGAACTGACGCACCGGAGCAAGAAAACACAACAATTGGCAATGCTTTGCCATGCTGAAATCACAAAAAATTATTTCCGGTCACATTCCAGCACTATAAATAGTCAGCATGTCCACTTTCACCTTACAACATGTCCACTGGAACTGCAAGGATAATGGATCTAATAAGTAATAGAAACATGTGTGTGTTTGTGTGTGTGGTCTCAGGTGTGGGACACTGAGCTGGAGCGCAGTGCAGAGGATTGGGCTCACACCTGTCTGTGGCAGCACGGCCCATCTCACCTGCTCACGCAGATCGGACAGAACCTGGGGGTGCACTGGGGCAGGTGAACTGTGTTTTCAACATCAAACTTTGTTGGCATTGTGAACCTCTCTACGCTTTCAAGTACAGAGTGGGAAATACTGACAGGGTTCACACAAATATTCATCTGTTAGTAGTAAATTATTGTCAGTATTGTAGTACATACTATATACATTATACATGGTGCAGACAAATAGACACATAGTACTGTAGCATAGTTTAGTGTACATAGAATGGTATCTTATTCTAAAATAGTATGGAACAGCATAGTATAGTGTCAAACACACTGCAGTGTTATAATAGAGTGTTAAAGCAGAGTATAGTACAGTGTACTACAGGATAGTATCTGTGAAACTGACTGTATAATATTATAGTATAGTGCAGTATAGTATTTCTGTAGTATTATACAATACATTAAAGCATGCTACTATGGTGTAGTATAGTAGAATACAACATCAAATGTAGTATAATCTAAGATCAGCAATCGTAGAGTTTTTAATAAACTCCTGTAAAAAGAAGTGCAGTAGTATGTAATGTACTGGAACATGGTATATACCGTTTCACTAGTATAGTGTGTTTTACTGCGGTATAGAAGAGAACGATTTGATATACAGTGGAATACAGTACAGTATTGTGAGGTATAATATCAATATTGCAGTACAATACAGTATAGTATGGTATTGTGTAGTATAGAATGGTATTGTGCAATACTGTGTTTTATAGTATAGTACAGTACAGTACAGTATAGTGCCATACCCTGTTGTATGGTGTGCTATAGAATAACAAAGCATAGCATAGTATAGTATAGTATAGTGCAATATGGCACTGCATAGTATAGCATAGCATAGTATAGTATAGTATAGTATATTATAGTGCAATGCTGTGTTGTGTAGTATAGTATAGCATAGCATAGTACAGTGCAATACTGAGTTGTACAGTATAGAGGCGTATATTACAGCATAAGTCATTATAGTAGAGTACAGTATAGTACTGAGTGGTACAGTATAGTATTACATTACAGAGGGTGTCACTGCTATATGTTTGGGAATCTGTTATTCAAGAGAGTTCTGTTTAATTTTATTTTTGTAGAGAACGACCTCCGACCTTTCAC
Organism: Notoglanidium macrostoma; assembly: GCA_030068235.1. NCBI lineage: Eukaryota > Metazoa > Chordata > Actinopteri > Siluriformes > Auchenoglanididae > Notoglanidium > Notoglanidium macrostoma. The sequence continues at coordinate 410,715 of JAQQZR010000018.1, read as the reverse complement.
GTGCAGGCGTGGTATGATGAAGTCCAGCACTTCAGCTTCCCGTATCCACAGGAGTGTAACCCCTACTGTCCCTACAGGTGCTCCGGACCCGTCTGTACACACTACACACAGGTACACACACTTTTAATTCACTATAAAACATTATAACAGAGTTTAATAATAAGATGTTTAACTGAGGTGAAGTATACTCTTTAAAAACCATGGAGTGCAGAAACGAGTGAAGTCAGTTTGCGTCGGTTTCCCATCCGGCTCCTTTTATACTGTGTGTTTCATCATGTGAGCTGTGAGCAAAACCTTCACAAAAGAGTTACATTCCCTTTCTATTGTTCTCATCAATGTTTAATGTATTTAGTGTATTTTGTATTTGTAACTTTCTGTTGATCAACAGTCTCACTTCTGTCCAAAAGTAATTCGCCATTTCACCAACTGCCTCTTTTACTCAATATATACTGTATATAGAAGACGTTTCGTTTCATCTGCAGACCACAGCATGATCTAAAACACTGAACCAATCCTGTTATTCAATGCTCGGGCCAGGGAGCAGATTGTTTTTACACATAGTGAAGTCATTCAGGTTCACCTGAAGCAACCTCCAGATGGGCTCTGGCCCAGAAGAAAAGTGCAAGTGCTGAAACAGCTGATGGAGGCAGAATATAACCACTGTAATATAACGGAAATTGAACTCCAGGCAGTTTTGCATGCTGGTACGCAGAGAGAATGATCGTAGTCACATGGCTGTTGACAAACCGAATGGGTGTGTGTTTGCAGTTGGTTTGGGCCACCAGCAATAAAATTGGTTGTGCCATCAACGTGTGTTACAACATGAACGTCTGGGGAATGATCTGGGCCAAAGCCGTCTATCTAGTGTGTAATTACTCACCACCGTAAGTAAACAACCCCTTATAGGATTTATTTGCACTTGAATTTGACATGTAAAGCAACTGCGCTAAACAGTTTTCCCTTCATTAACATTATTTAGCTCAGCTGCAGTTAACCCTACACAAATGATTGCTCAAAAAAACACAGAAATTCCAAGCAATAACTAGTAAATAACAGTGTTTCATTGTAGCTGAGTGGTGTTGTGATGATGTTAGGGGGAACTGGTGGGGTCATGCGCCCTATAAACATGGCCACCCGTGTTCAGCGTGTCCATCCAGCTACGGAGGAGCCTGCAGGGACAACCTCTGCTATAAAGGTACCACCGTTTGTTCATTTAACACCTACTGTATTCTTACTGTTAACACCTGGGCTGTTCAGTTAACACTTACAGTGCGGAATGTTAAATGTTAATGTTAAATAATTTTAAATAAATAACCTTTGAATCAACACCCACTGTGATGAACATTTAATTAAATATGATTAATCAACACTGTGGGTGTTAATGAGCACTCAGATTGCTCCTGCGTTTGTTACTGTTCTGACAGCAGATGGTGTTGACGTGAGATTATTTAGGATTATTTATATATTTATTTATTCAGATGATGGCAGTCAGAGATATTTCGCCCCTGAGCCAGAGGAGAGTAACTACATTGAGCCGGAGCCATCACACAGCCAGTCATCTCCACCTGCTGATCACTCACACACACCAACACCAGCACCAACACCGGCATCAACACCATCACGTAACCACGGCCTGGACAGGAACGAGATCATCAGCACTGAGCAAATGTGTAAGAGCTTTTATCCACGTTCACACTTATGCAACTCTTACACTATTACATTAACTCTAATTACTACTACTGTGTAATGTTTTAACTTAAATAAACTCTTACAGTGCTGAATTAACATCTTTGCTATATTTAACCTTTAAAGTTCAAATTCTTTTGTGGAATTTTTAAGTATGTAGATAATCGAAATGTCAAGAAATTGGCAATGGAATGGTTTTGGAACATGCGCTTAAGAAACAGCTGAGTGGACAATCTGAATTAAGCTTGACCATGTGACAGGTGTGTGTTATTGCATCATAGAACATAGCAGCCTATCACGTTGCAATATGCAAACGACTCTTTGCAGCCAGGCCAAGAAGCAAAGACAACTGATTTAAAAAAGAACAAAGTGTTAAGAGCAAAGCTTGAACATTACACTCTTTAAAAAGTCCCGGTCACGTGAGCTCCGCCCAAACCATGTGCATGGGCACTTTCTGTCAGATTTCCTGTCAGTCAGATGTCCTCTGTCTCGTCCTGTTTTGCAGCTCAGCAGGTGGAGTGTGATGTACAGTTACGGGATAGGTGTAAAGGAACCACCTGCAACAGGTAAACACTTTACTTTGTCATCTTTCTGTGTTGTTTTGCACTCAGATATCACCCTTTTTGTTATTCCTTGTAATTTCACAACCACATAAGTTGAATTTTTTTTATTAACAGGTATGAATGTCCACCTGGTTGTTTATACAACTACGGAAAAGTGTTGGGATCGGGATATTATGACGTGGTACGTACTTTAAACTACAATCATGTGTATTACACACAGTCACACTTTCCCAGTTAGAGCAATGAGGAACAGGAAGTCAGGCAGCGGTGATGAAGGACAGCAGCACTTTATATTTATCCCTGATTTAACACGGCTGGTTCAGCTTATTAGCGCACCCTGCTCAGATGTGATTAAAGACGCAACAAATGCAAAAGTTTGTTTGGGTTCCTTTATGTTATAATTCATTACCTTAGATTATATCAAAGCGCTGCTGAATTCTGTATCGTCATTGATCAGTGTTAAAGGTGTTGCTTAGTTTTCTGTAACAGCAGCTCTGACAGGAGTGCAGGTCCAAATCGCAGGTTTATATTAACATGCTGATTCTAATACATTCATGTGTACGGTGGACATTAGACATAAATTGTTTAAAATATGTATGTAATTGTTGATATAGTGAAATGTTCTCTCAGGAGAGCTGTGTTTTTGTCTTATTAACGTAAAGAGGGAAAAAAGATGGATGTTGTACATTTTACAATTTTCAAGGATCAGGTAAAATATTGGCAACCAAACAGCTGTTTCCGATCAAAGTTATAATAATTGTTATTCAGAAAAAAACATAAATATTAAAAATGATATCAGAATGTCCACAATATTTCAGAAAGGAGTATTATGACGTAATTTATCACAATACTGATATGTACTCATATATTGGCATATTGCTCTGCCGTACCATCAAATATCTTATTCCAGCCAATCAGCAGCAACTAAGACTAAGCTCAGTTGATTAAAAAGATCGAAGCATGCATGTAGGTAATACAGTGTTACTGAACAAACACATTTATAGCTCATATTGCTGTTTCATTTAGCAATCCAGTATCTGTGGTGCCGGTTTGCACGCCGGGATTATAGACGATGACGGAGGCTGGCTGGACGTCACGAGAGTCGGCAGACGTACACGTTTCACCAAGTCTTACCAAAACAGAGTTCAGACGCAGGCGTAAGTCTCGGAGCTGCTCAGCTCCGTCACACTGACTCCCTGACACACGGAGGAAAACCCAGCACTGACTTTTATTTTTCATCCATTTCCTTCACAGGAAAGAGCAGAGTGCTAATGCCTTCACTGTGTCAAAGGTACCAGGTCAGTACACATTACATTAACATAACTAATAAACAAGCATGTGAATGAACATCAGAACAGAAGCTGTTAAGGATTTCATCTTTTCTTCTGCAGTAAAAGCGATATCCTGTGACATGACAGTGGCTGAATACTGTCCTTTCAAAAAGCCCGTCACACATTGTCCAAGGTTATTGACTTTTATTTGACTTTCTAAAGATAATGCATGCACGTATAAGCCGATAATCAGTAACGCATGTAATTAATGACCTGCTCTCTGTTATTTAAATGAATTGTTTGCTTTTTCAGGTTGTATTGTCCTCGTAATTGCCTGTATAACAGCCGAGCCCGTGTCATCGGGAGCCGTTACTATGCAGATGTAAGTTCTGCGTGCATATTAACTTAACTTATTACTTCGTACTGAAGTGGAAATAATTGGAAATGATTTTTACCTTTATTTACAGTGTCTAACATCTGAAGGTGAAAGAAAACTAAACGAAACAAAAAAGAATTCATAAAAAAAATATTTAATCTAGACATTTGTTGGTTTTCCACATTTTGTAGTGATACAATCTGTAACCCTAACCCTACCCCATACAAGTGGTGGAAAAATGGAAGGCCACAGATTTACAAATAAACAAATAGGACCTGAGGACCAAGGAGCTATCAAAAACAAGTCTGGAAGAAAAATTATGAAAAAGTATTCATCAGGATTTAGGGTGCATTCTTCAGAGAAGCAACCAAGAAGGTATCTTTCAGTATGATGGTTCCACCACCACGCTTCAAAGTGGGGATAGTGATCTCAGGGCGATGAGCAATGTTGGGTTTCTACCAAATGTAGAGGCTCGTACCAAGGCTAAAAGATAAATTTTGCTCTCATCAGACCAGAGAACTCCAACACGACTTTTAGCAGACTTCAAACAGGATGTTATATGGTTCAGAACTGCACATCAGGTAGACGTGGGAAATCAAATCATCGGTGATTAGTGACCTGACATGCTTTGAGGATGCACTCTAAATTAACATTTACTCAAACTCATCGCTCTCTCTCTCTCTCTCTCTCGCGCACTTTTCTGTGTGCGTTTTTTTTAAAACAGAGCTCCAGTATTTGTCGGGCTGCGATTCATGCCGGTGTGATTCAGAATGATTCGGGTGGCTACCTGGATGTGATGCCAGTGGACAAGAGGCGACAGTACAGCGGCTCATCCCAGAACAGAATCACATCAGAGAGGTAACTTCTGTTATGTTACTGAGAGACCATAAAGCATAAACGCCTCTGTCCTGAGGACGCCGGAAAATGTAAAGTCCCAGCTTTACTTCTGACTGTTACAAAACGCTGACACTGGAGACTCCTTCCGTGGATGTTACATAAACGACAGAAAACTTCAACATATCAGTGATTTTAATCCGTTTATTATTAGTGGAGATATAACCGCTGTACGAGACCCTGTGAATGAGCTGTTACTATAGAAACGATAACGTATTAGAGCGAGTGCATTAATATAAACCTGTGATGTGCAGCTGCACTACTGTCAGAGCTGCTGTTATAGAAAATTAATCAACACAGTGCTGTGGGATAGTGAGATGTAACACACTTTAATGTCAGGGTTAGGGAAAGCGCAATCGTGCAGTGGACGACTGGAATAGTGTGCCAATGATGTCATTCTGGTTTCAGTTGAACATTAAATCAGCTGATCTAATTTAATTGAATTTGCGGTCGAGTTGAAGCCTATAGATTTGAAGAGGATAAAAGGACCACCCAGGGCTTGGGTTTGGTGACTCCACTCATAAAATATGTAAATGGTGTGTGTGTGTCTCTGTGTGTGTGTGTGTGTGTGTGTCTCTGTGTGTGTGTGTGTGTGAAGCCAAATGAACAGCCATTATTCTTCTTCCTCCCTCCAGCCTGCGGAATCCCACAGGAGGAAAAGCGTTCCGAGTTTTTGCGGTGATCTGAAGCCCCAGTGCAAGGACACATGCCGTAGCGGAGCACGACGGCCAACAATAACAGCGTTCCTCATGCTGAGCTAAAAAATCTCTCAGCGGACACAAAAAAGACATTAACGCCAACCATATGGCTAAAAGAAGCAGCGGACTTCAGCTTTGTGTACATGTTCTGTATAATATCATGTTGTAAATGATTCTTTCTCTACACGTTACTGCGGAAGGACACAGAGGCCAAGCGTTCATTTTTTCTGTCCCATTTTCTTGATGAGAGAAGATTGTGCTAATGTTAGCTAGATAACATAGTTGTCAGGGTTTTATTTGACTGTTCCTCATTATTGTGAGGTACCTGGACTGTTTGTCTCATCCTGTCATGTTAGCCACCAAGTTGTAAAAGTGTGCCCTAACACCTGCAAGCACACCTTCCAAATGTTGCCTAGCATGCTAGTAAACTTACACAATATCAATTTGTTGCTAGCAGTTTATACAATAGTTAGCTTGATATTGTAGCTAACAGAATACAACATTAGCTAGTCTTTCTGTAAAGTTATCACTTAAATCAGTAGTTAGCCTAGCTTTAGATGAACATGGACAGCTACTTGTGTCAAATATCCACTACTGTACAGGTAACAATAGCTATGTTAATTAGCTAAGAAGCTGTGTTAATGATGCTAAATCAGAAAATTCCAGTTTTTTCCACATCAGTTCATGCCATAATTCAAAAGCTGTGATATTTTTTTAATCAGCTAACCTACAGACCAGCTAATGATTATAAAGTCTAATCAATCATTGTGTCTCAAATAATCTTATGAACAACTTATGAAAATTTCAGAGTTCAGTGTGAATGGACAAATAATAAAGGATAATCAATGTCACATGACGAGATAGCTTCTAAATAGCTAATGCTGGCAAGATGTTGTGTACAGGTACATGGCTAAAGGGTAGCTAGTATTTCTAAAACAGAATATGCTAATTCTGACACAAATACCACTTCTGGATTGTATGGTGCCTGTTTGAAGAAATTGAAGCGATTGAAAAGAATTGTAAAATCAAAGGTTCTGATCCATGAGCCAAATCTTTCAATAACAATAGCGGGATCACTAGAAAAATATTTTCAAGAGAATGGGACCGAAAAAAGACAAAAGAAATTTGCATGGCCTCTTTGGACTTTGTCCACTGTTCTATTTCTTGTTAACAAGTTCTTTTATTTTATAAGGATCGTCTATCTGTACATAATAGTTTTGATTACATGCTGACTGGGTTGCCAGTTAATTAGGTATACATACACTGTATTTAGACTCCATTTTATCATGTAAATGTCACTTTAATTAAATGTGTTGTGGGGAAAAAACACCACCACCTGAACATCTGCTCAGTGCTGCCCCCTGTTGATTAATGAACATGGTGTAGCGGTGTAACACATTTGTGCAAAGCAACAGATTGTATGCACTGCATCTATAGTGTATGTGAATCTGATCAAACGGCAACTCAGTGCATATAAACCGTATTAACACCTTCCTTATACTAGGTTATGACTTTACGATGTCAATGAAGTTTCTATTTTTGTACTTTGTCGTGTCGCTGCCGCAGTGGAGTTCGACCTGGCAGGCCAGGAAAAGTCACTCAGCACTCTGAAAAAATTCAGATAATTTTCCAAGAGAGGAGTGTGAGTGTGTGTGAAAGTGGGATGGGGGAATTGAAGGTGAAACGTTACTATAAGTATTTATTATTCATCCATGCTGAATAAAGCTACACTTTCAGTGGGCATGTGCAGATTTTAACATTTTTATATCACAATAAATGAATAAGCCGTCTTTATTAATACTACACTAAGGGTTCATTATTACTACACTTTATAAACATTCATGTTTAAAGTACACGAAAGGTATAAAGACAGACGATACTCACGCAAAACACACAATATCATTAAGATGATTATAGACCAGGATATATATTTGATTTATGTTTAGGAAAACTTTAACAGCATATTACAATATATATTCTATTTCCATAAGCTATTAAAAACATGGTCTTGTTTTTGTTTTTCACAAAATTAAATAAATCTTAAACAAAATACAAATATATCACATGTGAATATTGTAATAAACCGTATAAGTTACGCATCAGTTACTCAGTCGTTATTATCTAACCCGAATAATCCTCCTGCAGGGGAATATGTGTTATTATTCATTAAAATAAATGTCGATATGATCAAAGCTGATTCTGTGTGTGTGTGTGTGTGTGTGTGTGTGTGTGTGTGTGTGTGTGTGTGTGTGTGTGTGTAACTGAGCTGCTTTGTGCTTTATTTATTTCACTCTGGAGCTTAGCCAAGCTGCAGAATGAAAAACTGAAAGCTGATCACACCTCAAAACACACGCACACAAAGATGGCCATTGTGATCATATGTGTGTATGTGTGTGTGTGTGTGTGTGTGTGTGTGTGTGTGTGTGTGTGTGTGTGTGTGTGTGTGTGTGTGTG
>JAQQZR010000018.1:374433-390375 GCA_030068235.1 Notoglanidium macrostoma | reverse complement strand
TGTGTGTGTGTGTGTGTGTGTGTGTGTGTGTGTGTGTGTGTGTGTGTGTGTGTGTGTGTGTGTGTGTGTGATGATTCAGACATTTAGTTTTAATAACTGCTAAACTAGTAGCCATTAGCTTCCCTTATTTGTTAAGTTGTGTATGATACACAGTGTATCTCCAGTACAAAGCTAAAGAAACAATCTTTGTTTGTTTGAACATTCAAAATGATTTCCTTAATAAATTGTTTTAATTAAAACATTTAAATGATTTATTATCATTTATTTCTAAAGCTGCTTTCATGGACTTTAAATGCAGCTCCGTGTGATTTACATTGTATTAAAAAAACAAGATAAACTCAATAACAATAATGTAACAAATTAAACAATAACATTGTAATAAGTATGGAATAAATAAAAAGAAGACAATTCATTCTCTCATTCTGTTTTAATTCTTCAATACTTTAATATTATAATAACAATAATAATGATTGAGTCAAAAAATCAAAAGTTAAAAGTTTAAAGATTAAAGTAAAAATAACGACGTCACTAATTAATTATTAACTATTTGTTTTTTGACATTTTTGCTGCACCATGATGTCCTTTATCTTTCTTTAATCGCAGAAATGAGAGAAATCTCTCTGAATATCCTGCGTAACGCTGCTCTGTATTATCCAGCTCGGTGTTTCAGAAGCGCTTCTCTTCTCTTTAATATTTAACACTTTCCTCTGTACCTCTTGATGGCAGCATCTGCCTTACCCATGATGCTTCAGGGCCAACATGAGGAAGCGGATACACACCGACCCAAGGGCAAAACAGCAAACACACCCCGAGAAAAGGAGAGAAAGACGGCATCCGTTCCTGCTGATGAGGAGAGTTACTGCATTTACTCACTCAGCTGCAATCAGATCATTCAAAACAAACCGGGAGCAAAACACCATCAGAGAACTTTTTCCTTTTATTGTTACTTTATTCTATTAGAATTCCATTTAACCAGTGTATATTAATGCACATTATTAATGAACTACAGAATATTAGCAAATAGTAATTTAAGTTTTTTTTTTTAGCAAAGTATGACTCAATCATGAGAATCGTAAAATTACCTCAAGCGTAAATTTGGATTCAATTATCATGATATTTTTTTAATGATCAGGAAAGGTTGAAAATGAGCCATGAAAAATATCCCGAGGTCTGAGTCTCCACTCGTCGAGTACTCGTTATGCGCTCATTTTCAGGGGTTCTTTCCATAATTAAGGGTTCTTATAAAAGTGGTCTGCATGGAACCGTTTATGGCAGGAAACGGGTTTTTGCAGAGGGACACCTGAAGAACGCTGAAATCTGTTTCAAATCCCTGTTTCCGCTGGAATTGTTTGATTAAAGGGAATGATAAAAGGGAAAATCAGCTCTGTAAGATTTGGTACGTCGGTGCATGTTTTTTGACTTCTTTAAAATAAAAGATTTTACTGTATTTATATACAGTAAAAGAAAAGCTGTAATTTTTTTTAGCCATTTACAGGGAACTTGTGTGTGAAATGGAATTGATCGCCAGTTATTGCTGTAAAGATTGTTCATGTTTCCTGCTTTTATTTTGTAATTCTTTCTTGTTATTTTTACGTTGCCACATTGTTGGCAATAATGTACTGTAAAATCTATAGAGTTTTCTTTACGGTATCCTTCAATAGTTTTCATATTTTCTGCATGATTTTGCCCCTTTTCTATCCTTACATCAAGCCTTCCTACCTGCGAAGCGCTGTAGAGTAGAGCATCACCACCATCCCTGCTTAACTCCTGAGGAAAGTGAGTTTTTGCATTTCTATCATCTTTCCCGTTCCTGGCGAGACGGAGCTCAGACGCAGGTTTGAGACGAGCTGCGTGGCATACTGATCGCGCTGAGAGAAATGTATTCCGGTTCCACTTTTATGAACCTCAGAAATGAGAACATTTTTCAATCGATGCTTATGCAGCAGCTCTGTGTCTGTGAGGAGACATGCTCACGCTTCTCCTTGAAAATGCGAGAACTGCGTCAGTTCACACGCTCACACTGAGCTCTGAGCCGTGCTGCGTTACAGGTGAACACCGACATGTGATTAACATTCTCCTCCATGACCACAGCATCGTTAAACACTGCTTACCTCAATCCTGCACTGATCCCTCATGTTTTATGCATGTGTTCCTTAGTGTGGTGTCACAAAGACACTTTTTTTTTAATGCTATGTACTACTGTCATGTTTATCCAATTAAACACTTTCTAGAATATGCATATATGCCCCGCCCCCGAGGCCATCTTGCTCTGCGGTAGCAGCTTGTTAACAATAAACATTCCTTAGTGTGTTTTTGGCTGTGCGTCTTCCCACACGCTAGTCCCTTTTCCACCGAGAACAAATGGTTATTCATGTGGAAGTGGGCGGAGTTTGTTTGAATTTTGCATGTTGGCTGTTAATCCTCAACGCCTGAGAAAAAGACTCTCGTTATAAACTCTTCTCTGTCGTCCATACGTAGCTAGTTCACTTAGCCGCTGTCAGGTTGGACAGGGGCGTGGCCTGGTGCAGCTCGTGTGCTGCTGCTCGCGGTGGAAATCAGTCAAGCTCTACAACATGCAGTCAGACTGACTTCCTGTTTCTAAGAATATACATCATCAATAGAATCAAGTCACAACGTTTTAGACTTTTCCTAGAGATTTTACTGCCTGAAGTGTACGATGGCGTCTGCACATGTTCCTGAACGACAACGTCATTTATTCTATACGCAAGAGTTCCAGAAGTTTCTTCTGCTCTCTAAATTAGACGTGCCATATATTTTTAAATATGACACCTTCATGTTTGATAGCCCTCAACACCTTCACACCATGATGATATGAGCCTTCACATAGCGCATGATAATCACACTCCTGCGCATGGTGTTATATCTGTGCTATTTTTATACTATATATTAATCAAAGCAAAAGTCTGATTTAAAAAATGACTCTGCATCCTTGTGCACCAAATGTAGTGAAAGAGCTGAGACATGTTTAGTGTCTAAAGTTTGCTTCTTTAGTTTCTTGGACAGCCAGATTTACTCTTCCCCATAAGCCAGACGCTTTAGGCTCCGCCTCCTAACGTACAGCTAAAAGCAAAAAGTGATGCAGTCTTTCCTGTTCTCAAAACGTGTAAACTTACAGCTCTACCTCTGACCGTTACAAAGCTCTGACACTGGAGACTCCTTCAAACCTCTTACATAAACTTCACCACATCAGCGATTACACGTTTTTCAATCTGTTTATTATTAGCGGAGCTTCTGTTGTACACGTCCCGTGAATAAAGATTTTGAGAATTCAACAGCACTGTGATGTTAGAATAATAATTATTACACATAATGTATGTGACAGACATGATGATGTTTTGGAAAGTTGTGTTGTTTTTGCGAGTAGGGATGAGTTTGTGCAACACCGAACATGTCCTGGTTGCATCCGTGCTTTTAATCTTTCCTGAAATGTCACCTTTAAAGAGATGACACGCTATCTCCGAGGCACTTCCGCAGAGCAGTGACACCTTTTCATGTCTCCTTTCTCATATCAGACAGAAAGTTTTTTATTATGTCTTTTGTTCCCAAAAAGGCGTCTCTCTCATAGGCGTCTGTAAAAGTCGACCTTGACTGATTCTCTGAATAAAAGCTCCACGTCGACAATCAGCATTGATTTGTGATCCATCACTTCCATCACTGAGTGTGCGTGAGTAATCATGCGCTCACACTGAGCTCCAGCTCCCCAAAATCAATCTCATTGTCCCACTGCTGCTCGCTGCACGCTCACCTGATCAAGGATGGCCTGTCCCGACTGCTAAGTGTGACCTTTGACCTTCAGAGACACGTCAGTTGTTCACGCAATCACTCCCTGAGCCCTTATGGATACATCTGAACCCAGAATGTTCCAAAATGTAGGGTGTAAAAATACAACAGTGCTTCATGTTGTTCCCTGTGTAGTGCACTGTATACGGAGCTGTTTCAGTTTCAGCCTACATCCCATACGTTATATTAAACACTGCATCAGAGTATTACGCCACCTAGTGTGCCTCATCAGGGGTTTTTAGTTTCATTTTTTTCAGTCACTCAAGTTGAAATGCCTGACTGATTCAAACACTGACTGGATATCAGAGGAGCAAATCTCCTTCATGACTGAAATGATTCAAACACTAACTCACTTGGACGAATCTTGGTCATTCCTGAACAATTTAGCGATACAAACACTGATGCTGTTTTTCACAAAATATTCGCAAATGCTCTGAATTCAGTTCAACTCAAATAAGGACAGTCAGCGAAGTCGCCCCACCAAGAGGGATGTTTCACTGTGCATGCTTCAGTTGTAGCCCAGAGCAAATGTTATACCAAACAGTACGTTAGAATACTACACCACCTAATGCACTTTACATCAAATACTGTTTTGACTTTCCCTCATGATACATTTACATCATGTGCAGTAACAAGCATTAATAAACTTCCTGCAGAAAATAATTCCTTGTTCTCTTGGTGTGGGTGGAAAGTACATCCTAACATTCTAACACAATGTGTTCACATTTTTGTAGAAAATTTATAATACAATTTAAGTTGGAGAGCTCACTTTTGAACGTTGACCTCTTCGGGACAGTGATACCGTCTTGCTGAGCACTTCTTTCTCGGTCCTAATGATAATGATATTACAATTTTCCTGATCACACTATGAAAATATTTGCAATATTGCAATATTTGTTAGTGTGCCCCCTGGTGTCTGCTTATGTCACTTCATCTTGGTGTAATTTTTATAATCATTTATTAGTACACTGCATATCTGATTATTGTCACTATGTTGTATGGTGGTGAAAGACTGACTGTGTGATGATGTAAAACGCAGTTGGGAGTCAAAATAGAATTTAAAGTGTGACTGTTAATCATCACTTTTAGAGGGTGAAAAACACTGTACCATGCTGGTATGAACAGCTCTAATAAGGTGAAGTAATTATGCTTTCTCACTGCAAGAGTCTCCACACTGCAGCCTTCAGCACATCTAACCGCAAAACCCCACAATGCTGTCAGAGAAAGAAAGTGCGAGGAAAAAACTAATGAAGAGCCAAGTGTGACATCAATTAACCAAAGGAACACACAGGCTCTCTTCGTGACGCCGTACTGACACTAATTAGTCCACCACTGAATCATCTGAGGATCTGTACTGAAACACGTAGACGATCTGAGCTGGCATGGCGGTCTGTTGCTCTGTGGGGTTTTGCTGAGAGCCCGATCCGGAACCTTCCAACATTTAACCAGCGAAAATACCCACAGGATCACAATGTGCATGAACAGTAATACTTTTTTAATTGCTTTTTTTGCATGCCAGCTAAGTGTTTAATATTATGTTAGCCTAAATATCATTACAACTGTGAAACCAAGCATAAATTCCTAATAGGTGGTTAACATTAGCTCACTTCAGCAGCGTTACTCTGTAATGTTAGCAGATATCGCTGATGTTTGACATGTAATCAGCCCTAATCTTTCATAGAGTGATGCCGCTTCAGCAACGAAGAAAACTAGGCGGGTGTCATTTTAAACAGCTTGTAAAATAGACGAATATCACCCAACATATTTACATTTTATTTACACATGCTTATCATACAAATGAGAAAGGAAACAGCAAGTTTCAAAAATACTGCTTTTTTGTGACTCTAGTGACTGGGGTAACGTTAGGCTGCCAGTAAATTAACAAAAGGAATGTGCTTAAAATACTTAAAAAAAACAAACTAATGAAAGGACAGTGTTGCTACAAAAGGATCTTGTTGTAATTTTTTTTTTTTAGATATCATCCAGTCATATATAACATTAATCATGATATTTGATTAATAAGCAGGCTACCTGGTTGTGTGGATTTTTGCACACAAGGATTAGCTATTCTCTAAAAATACATTTTAGAACATCTTCGATGGAATTTTAAGACATTTAGGAAAATACTCGACCCTTATGTGCGTCAACTTGACTATATTTGGCTCGGATTTCTTGCTAATGTACGGGCAAACGCACACAGCTTACTAAATGTTAGCAAATGATCAAACACCAAGTTAGCAGTTTGGCTAAGATATTAGGTGTATGAGGTTTATTGTTAATTTTACAGTAGACTTAATTCAGTTTAATCTTCCATTGAAACATTAGCCAAATTATGTGGTTAGTCACCACGAACTCAGTTACAACGAACTCCAGAATTATTGGCACCCACCATAAAAATGGATTAACGAAAGGTCATAGAAACTGTCTTTGCAGTAGCATTAGATTACTCCTGTGCGGAGAACATGAGAGAATTGTGTATTTTTTAAAGAATCGATAGGAAGTTTAAAACACATTAAGTTGGCATAAAAATCAAGTTTATTTAAGACCTTGTATCTAATTTCCCATGTGAAGTCAGTGGAAAATAGCCTATATAGGTCAACTGGGTTAAATCCGATTCAGTTGCCATTTTTATTGTGAGCAGGTATTTCGATGTTAACTTTTTTTTTATTATTCTTTCTATTAGTAATTCTATTCTATTTTTCCCATCACACAAAATACCTAATTTTAATACATTTCTCATTGTAATAAATATTTGTGCTGCTCACGCCCACACTGGCCACCGTAGTGACGTCATAGATCATCGCGCTTTCTCAACAAAGGGGCGGACAACTGAGAAAGAAATGCAAGCTAATGCTTAAAGCTAACACTAACGCTAGCCAGTGAGGGACAATAAAAAAAACATTAATATCTTGGAAGCAATTACTTTGAAATCCATCAAAACACAAACACATGAATGGCGTATAATAGAAGCACACGACCATGTGTGTATTAAATGTATACAAATATATATGTCTGTAAGGCCAACCTGTATAAATCTAGCTAAGCTAAACCATAGACGGTTAAAAAAAAGGCTAAACACGGCTGTCAAAGAGCTCTCGTGCGTCAGTATGTGACCGCGCATGCGTGGAAATGGTGCGCACGCGCGCTTCAGGCGAGTAGAAGCCCCATGTTAACGTATTAGCTAAAATATCAGAAAACGACCTAAAGCTTTGTGAGCTTCAGGTTTCATGTGGTTTATAAAGAGCAGCATGAGGACTGCGGTTAGCTGACAGTGTCCCAGAGAACATACAGGTAACGACCGTGTTATTTTCATTCTTCAAACTGTGAGAGCACAAGTTGTTCTTATTGTGCTTTCTGGTTTAGCTCAGGTGCTAATGAGGTGCAGATTCAGGCCTGAAGAAATGCTTTGCTCTTTAAACATCAGATAATTTACCTTTATTCACACAAAAGTGAAACTAAACAAGCTTTAATACAAGAGAAAACCTCAAGAATTACTTTCACTTCGTAAGACAGGCTTGGTTCAGTGGTTTTTATTACATATTTTCTTCCTCTATTTTTAATTCAGTCACAAATCCACATTAATATAATTATTAATAATAATAATTATGATTGCATCATAGCAGAGTAGTTATCAGTTATTTCCAAATAAGTGTAAATGTTGTATATGAGTGCAGCATCCTTCCAGCTTCCAGCTTCCTCAGAACATCTGTCAGCGTTCCTCACCCCGCTGTGCCACACACTGGCCGTGCTTTATGAGAAAATTCACACGTTTTGTATTTTGCATCGAAGCCACCTTTTACATTTTTCAGCACAGATATCTGAGGCGTAAGTATGTGCCCTCACCCGGTGCTGATTTAATGCAAATCTCTTCTGTTGCTAATATGATCAAAATATCACAGTATGACTCGGGTCTTGAGGACGTGTGTGTGTGTGTGTGTGTGTGTGTGTGTGTGTGTGTGTGTGTGTGTGTGTGTGTGTGTGTTCAACATCATGAGGCATTTATGGCAAAAACGCTTCAAAGCAGAAACCATCAGTTCCACACAGATACTCGCCTGTCGTTTCAGATCGTTATCAGGTCCAGTACTGATCCACATCCCGTCTCTTCTATTCTCTCACTATTTACTATACAGACAGTCAGATATGGATGTTTTATATGTAGTATATAACTGAATAACGTTTTCCCGTCTTTTTCTTTTCTAGGCATGGCCATCTCACCTGATTAGCGATGTGAAAGTGTTCGCGTTCGCCGCTGCCTGCTTCTCCTCCTTCTCTGGAACGGTTTTGTGTGACTCGTTCTCACGCAGGGAATATCCAGGATGAAGAAATTTAGTCTGAACACAATCAAAAAGTCATTGAGCATAAAAGGGAAAGAAGAGAACGAGTACGCAGTGTCGCAGCCGGACCTGTCCACCGCTTTTCCTTCGGAGCCTTCTCTTTACGGAGGCTGCTACAGCAAGGAGCTCGGGGGTGCTAATTTGGATAACGAGGAATTGAAGGGATCTAAAAGTCGCTCTAAAAGCGAGGGTCTTATGGGGACCCTGAAGAGGAGACTATCGACGAAGCAGAAACCAAAGGTCAAAGCGAGTTCTCCGTCCGGTTGCTCGATCGACGATGATGCGTTCTCGTCGTCGTCGGAGCCCATCATGTTTCGCGACCTGAAATCGCAGCATTCTTCTCGCTCGACGTCTTTACAGAGCCACCATTACAGCCCGACACCGTGGCCTCTCAGAGTGACGAACTCGGAGGAAACGTGCAACGCCCGGGTCGGCGCTCTGATCCCGTCCAGCAACTCGAGCTTGTCTCTCAACGCCATCCAGAGGAACTTCCTGGGAGACGAGATGTTTGGCAGTCGGAGTCCTGACCCTCAGAACGGCGATCTGGAAATGGACGATCACGTGCCTGTAGTCATCGGTCTCACAGCTCAGGAGTACATTCAGTACACCATGCCTTTAGACGACGGACTCTTCTCCGAAGACGAGCCGCCTCGCTCGTATTGTCTGGACGGAACGTCGCCGATGGACGTGTTGCCTCAGAGCGAGTGTTCTCTTCACGCCGATGATGACTCCATCAGTCACGACCTCCTTTCTCCCGACATTTTCATGGAGCCGTCAGTAAACCGGCTCATTCTGAACACCGCTAACGTTCTGCTGCAAAGCTCACGCCTAGAGTCTCCTCTGCTACCTCCACTTCCTGTCAGCAGCCTTCCTGGGTTCGGTGGTACCCAAGTAGCCGATTCGGTTCTGGAACAGCTCAGCTTCGACCCAAACTCGGCGCCCGGAGTCCAGCGGGTGTACGACGCGGTGCAGACCAGCGGGCCGATGGTGGTCACGAGTCTCACGGTGGAGCTGAAGAAACTGGCCAAGCAGGGATGGTACTGGGGTCCAATCACACGATGGGAAGCTGAGGAGAAGCTCACAAACCTTCCGGATGGTTCCTTTTTGGTTCGAGACAGTTCAGACGAGCGCTATCTTCTAAGTTTGAGTTTCCGTTCGCAAGGAAAGACGCTTCATACTCGAATCGAGCATTCCAACGGCTCCTTCAGCTTCTACGAGCAGCCCGACATGGAAGGCCACACCTCCATCGTGGAGCTCATCGACAACTCCATCAGGGATTCGGAAAACGGCGCGTTCTGCTACTCCAGATCGCGCTTACCCGGGTCTGTGACGTACCCCGTCAGACTGACCAATCCCGTTTCGCGGTTTATGCAAGTGCGCTCGCTGCAGTACTCGTGCCGGTTCGTAATCCGTCAGTACACGCGCATAGACCTGATCCAGAAATTGCCTTTACCCAACAAAATGAAAGATTACCTGCAAGAGAAACACTACTGAGCCGACAGGACGCACGTCGCTTCTTGCACTTTTTAGGATGTCATAACGAACCAACGATCTTTTTTCGTGGCTCATCGTGCCATTAAATTCCACGTTTCTACATTTCCGCCAGAGGAAAATGCTGATGTTTGTTTTGTTTTGTTTGTTCAGTGTTAGAATAAGTAGCAGATGAAGTGAAGTGGGTGGAGTGAACAGAGCGTATTACTCCTGCATGCTCATGTATTATGTTTAACGTGCGTTTTAATTCCAGGAACAGCTGTAAGTGTTTAATTTAAACACATTTCCCATGATGTAAACTAGCAAAAACCGGTAGAGCCTGAGCTCTTTCAGTGGCGGCTTGCCTTAATGACATTGGGTTTTTTATTTTGTAAATTTTTCTAGCACAATAATAAGCTATAAACTCCTCCTTCACTTTTCCGTACTAAAGGAAGGGCCTCGCGGTGAAATATCGTGTCACGGGACGTATTACAGTGTGTAGTTTTACTGGGGGTTGATAACAATTTGTAACAAGAGAATGTTTTGATGTTTTGAGTCACGGTATAAATTTAAAGATATTTCACTCGCCATAAAATGAAACCCGGAAAAGGCTGAAAATGTTTTTTTTTTTTAAAAAAAAGGAATAATTGATCACCGTATTTGTCATTGTAATTGTCTTATTGCTCAGTCCTGATCTACACCCTTCAAAACCTTTTCCTTTCTATTTTTACACTTTATTTGTTGTTTAAAAACGTATGGATTATCTGTAAACCAACCAACCGAAAATCAATCACAGACCCATCTTTTATATTAGCAAGCCTTTATTAAGTATAAATAAAATAACAATTCCTTAGCTATGTTATCAGAACAGCTTTAGCTAGCAGCGTTGCTGTACGTCGTTTAGTTCTCGCTAAGTTCTAAAAAGCGTCAGAAACGCATGCATCGTGCGACATGGTAGCTAGCTGAGTGCACATTTCCACATTTTAAACTGAAGTAATAAACAAAAGTAATAGTTTAATTCTTGTGCTGTAGCTAAATCATAATTAGTGCTAAATTGAACCTCGAACCCGACGTTAGCCGGCTTTGCGTAGCGATAGTAACGCAGCGTAATTAGTCCCTAATTGTTTTTTTTTAATAAGGTTAATTATTCCTTCTCCCTGCACTCTGATGGGTTTTTGTCCATCTGTAGCTTGTTTGAAGACGCTTTCTTCTGGAGTTTAATACATTCCTTTACATTCCTCTAAGCGGATTCCTCTGTACGTTCCAAACTGCGCTGTGTTCACAAAGTAGCGCAGTATTGTTAATGTCATGTTGTGAAACGTGAAATCCCATAATGCACTGCAACAGGTTAGTGTCCAGGTGATGTACCCTATCGCAGAGTGAACACCCATAATGCACTTTGTAGGGGATAGGGGACGTCTTTGGGATCGTGGAGTCGTTCAGATCTACAGGACGTGAAGGATTGCGTAAGCACGACTGGCGCTACGCTGGTGTATGATTTTACGAGCGTTTAGCTCTCCGTTTCCTTGTAATCGCTGCATTCGTTATCGGATGTGCTACGATGTGGTTCTAGAATAAACATGGTTCTTTCACACAGATCAACACGTCTTGATATTAAATTGATCTGTAATAATCGATTAACTGATTAAAAATTTACTTTAACTCCTCATTCAATGAGTGATAGTTAGTAGATCAAAGAGTAGGGATTAAAAATGATGTCAGAGATTAATCACAATGACATCATGATCATCGGAGTTACCCGTCGTCACCACCCCTACAACAGTGTTTCATTCACCAGTGGTGATAATTTATTTATTAAAGAGCGACACGCCGTGCTTTTTATCCGTTCATCGTCGCAGTAGAAGTTCTCGCTTGCGTTACGGCCGCTGTAGACAGTCGTGGTTTCCCGGCGATTGAGCTGTTACTATGGAAACGATAACGTATCAGAATGTGCTCATTAATGTAAACTGGTGATATGCAGCAATTATGGGATGTCCTGTCCAGGTTCGGAATTGTGCATTTTGCTGCACGATAAAAATGTGCTGCAGTTGTATTAGATGAAGTTTGACGCATTGTACCCAGTGGGCGTGTCACTGAAATGCGAATTGATGAAAAAGTACATTTTAACGTCCAGCTGTGAGCAACAACGAGGTCGTTTGGAGTTAATAACAACTATATCATTTTTTTTTTGAAAACGAGTAAGAGGAGATAATGTATGGTAATATCAGGGTCACGTCGTATCCGACACCCTAACCCGCTCCCCTTCCTGTCGTCTCCCTTCCTGTCCTCAGGGAACGCCAAGAGTTCTTGATGACATCACGCAGAGCTCCGCAGGTCCCTCATTATTCTAACTTATCCTCATCATTGGTACTTTTTCTTTTTCCAGCTGAGCTTTATGCTGGTCCTGTGGTGTAGGAGTGGCGTTCGAGTCGCTGCTCATGGAGGATTTATGTACATATGAATGTTTGTGATGTTCTACATGAGCGCTGGTGCACATACGGTGCGTTACATTGGCTTCTCTCCTTACTTGAAAACGTCTCGTGCTTTGGTCTGAGGTTTAAATGTGTGATACTTCAATCTGCCGGTTTGTGCGTCGATGTTGAAATATTTTGTTTTTCGTTTCATAATTGTAACCGTTTATTCGCTGCTCATGACATAATCACGTGCATGGAGTGTTTCGCTCGCTAACCACTCAGCTTAGATGAAAACTAAACTCGTACGCTATCGGTGAGCCCGCATTACGTTAGCTGGCTAAATGTAACCATAGGAACGATTTCTAGTGATTCGCAAGTGAAAATGTAATGCTGTGATACATATCCCTGAGCTGGTGTGGGCGGAGCTTCATCACAAAGTCAACACGTATAGTGAAATATCACACACACGTTTTTTTCACCCTATCATATCGTTTGCCGTACAGACGACTTGTGATGTAATATTCGTGGCAATCTGCCAATACTACGTTTTATTTACCACAGTGTTGTATTTTAAAGCTGCAGTATGTAACTCTTTAGCATTTGGAGACCACTTTGTTACTATAATGTAACCCCGAATGTTACAGCGCTAACGTGAGGTTCTGCGTGACGCGGCCGGAAACACTCAGATCTGAGTGTGTACATCGTGCCTGAGGCGCTTGCGTGAATCTGTGAAAGTTTGCTCCACTGAAGGCTAAATCCCACCTCCTGAGTTCCGACTCGGCGTTTTACGGAAGCTTGAAAGACATTTTTATTTCATTTTCAATAAAATTTTCTAGATTGAAAAAGTTTCCTTAATCGTCAGCAATAACAAGAAAACCAAACAACGTGCTGCAGCTTTAAAGTAACGGCGTGTTCATCGTGTGCCGGCTCTCGTTGTGCTGAATTTTAACTGAAAAGTGAAGAATGATCGTTCTGTCCGTTCTTTCGATGTTTTTCCGATGACCCTCTGAGAATGACGTACGAAGTTCTTTCCAAAATAATTTGTCCGAAATGAGGACCGCTGTGTTTATGCTGCTTTTTAAACGTGAGCACAATAATGCTACCTGCGAAGGCGTCGCCGTCACGGACGTCTCAAACACGAGGGCAAGGACACGTTAAACTTCCCATGATGACGACAACGTACGTGAATTTTCCCATGTATCGTATAAGTGATCATCAGCAGCTCAAGGCTGGTTTGTTTCCCGTTTTTAGGGAAAGGAGAATTCTGGGGGATTTTCCTCATTTTGTTCTTGTTGGTACTTTTCATGATTTTTTGACTTTATGGCTGTCATTCAGTGGTTTATGGAGAAATAATATTTTTGGGATGAAATTTCTGGTCATGGTGGAAAAGTGAAGGTGCAAATGTCACGTTGTCGTGTTTTTTGTTTGTTTTTTTTGTCATTAACACATATGGGAAGAAATCGTCCAGATTTTCAGACATTTTCTCACGTATTTTAGATCCGGGAAAAGGAAAGCTGTGTGCTGGTTTTTATTATTGCACATTTTGAGCTAAATGTTTTATATCTACTCTGAAATGTAAATAAAAGACTTATTCTCAAATTTCTGAAATTCCTGTGTGCTATCTATAACATTACGAATTGAAGGCGCTTCAGTTACAGTGCTAAGTGACAGACATGGACAGGAAGTTGGTCAGCTTGTTACATGTTAAGTGAGACACTAAAAACATGAAAGCTATAAACGTAAGTTTCTGTATGTAAATGCAACGATGAAGTCATGATGATATTTTTCCTCTTTCTTTTGCCAGTTTTTTTCCTCCCCAATTTAGTCATGGCCAGGCCCCGCCCACCAGCCAACTCTGCCCAATCATACGACAGCTACCGACCCAGGCGTGTGAAGGCTAACACGTGCTTCCATAGAGACACGTGAAGCCAACCACAACTTACTGAGCTGCAAGGTGGCGTAACCCATCAGAGGAAAACGCCGTCTGCCCGCTTACGCATAGATAAGTTCACAGACGCCCATGATTGGTTAGTGTCCTTGTGATTGACAGGGGGCAGAGAGTATGCCCCTCCCTCCCAGACTGCATGAACAACTCCGTGTGATGAGGTAAAGGCTTTTCTGCTGCAGCACTCAGGAGCCTGAGGTCATGATTTATAACTCGTAAAATCCATAATCCGATTTGTAAAGTGTGACCTGTGAAGTCCCGCCCCTCAACTGTACCAAATAATGTTTTACATTAAACCTTTGACTTAAAATAGCAACAGTGATCGTAACCTGTGTTTTTCTCCCCTAGGTTACGTCTTTACGTCGTTCGTGTTGCTTTTCTTGTCACAATTTACAAACTTGCAACTTTCATGCTAGACTAACAACTCGGTTACATTATGAAGGTTTTAGTAAAACATCTCTCTTGCTATGGAGATATGGGAGACGGCTGAGAAGCACGCCATTCTGCTTTTTCAGCTAAAGCGGCGATCATAAATACGGAAAAGCAGATTCACTGAAGGGGAAAGGACGCGTAACGTGAAACTCTTGCTTCGTGCTGACTTTATCTAGGTGAACTTTGACCTGAGAATTCACAAGCCTTGGTCTTGGGAGCCAATAAAATGCAAAAAAGGTGGAACTGTGGAATCATTGTGTGGTGAAAAATGGATTAGCTGATAATTATTAAGTAGCATCGCACTAGACTTTTGTGTCTGTGTTTTTTAGTGCGTAAACAAAGGCACAAATGTGAATACACAATAAAATGTGCCTTTTGATGGAGATTCACTTGGGGGGTGTGCGTGCGTGTGCGTGCGCGTGCGCGTGTGCGTGTGTGTTGGTTAATATCCCATGTTCCTGTAGTAAGCAGCTCTAGTTTAAGTTTTTTTTTCGTCCTGTTGGCTTCCAGTGACTCCAGTGAGTGTGTTTATTACACGCCACGAATCATCATCTGGATCCGCGCCCCGTCCCTCGGCTCTCCTTTTAATTGGTTTCGCTGGAGCTTCTCAGCTCTAATGTGCTCCTGTGAGGGCTGTAAGCATTGTTCTGTCGTCCCTCGACGGAGCGTTCTTCATTACAGTCAGCTCGCATGCTGACTGTTCAGATAAACGTGTGAGGAGAGAACGTCCAGCACGTCGGCCAGATCCTCCGGCTGATTAACGCTCATCAATCTCAATCATCCTCTGGAACTGTTTCATGATGTTGCATGAGCAGGCAATTTTAGTGCTGATGGCAAATAAATCGTTAATCACATGGGCATGTTCTATAAAAAATACAACTCCAACATGTTTAATGGTAATGTAGGTACCGCTAGAGACGAGTTGGGTCCGGATTCATCTTCATTTCACTTCCTGTTGGAAAATGTGTAAAAGAAATGGGAGTAATTTTGGAGGAGCTCGACTCTACGCCGTGTTCCCTTCAAGTTCAGGTTGCTTTTAGTCCCGCCTCTTACCCGGCGTTCCCGGGATCAACTGCAGCTGCCGGGCCAGAATGAAACAATTACTGAAGATAAATTAATAAATGAACATTTTTATGTGTTCATTGTGTAAAATGAAATTCTGCCCTGTGAAGCCGTTCTTTAAGACGTTTTAAAGCACTGTTCTCTTGCTGCGAGGAAGGAAATGCTTTATTAATCTGAGGTGATTAAATTAAGGAAATAAAAACAGAAGAATGTTGTATATAAATGAAATGCATCTACAGAAATGTATAAATCTAGGTAGAAGAATATGCAAAAAAAAAAAAAAAACCTTGAACAAGCAACTTGGTTTAATTGCCTGAGTGCTGATCCGAGCAAAATCCCATCTTTTTTCTCCCACTTGACCAAATGTCAATTAACTAGCATGACCTTTAAAAATGCCTCTGACCCCAATCCTGTGTGTGTGTGTGTGTGTGTGTGTGTGTGTGTGTGTGTGTGTGTGTGTGTGTGTGTGTGTGTGTGTGTGTGT
>JAQQZR010000018.1:361215-374333 GCA_030068235.1 Notoglanidium macrostoma | reverse complement strand
TGTGTGTGTGTGTGTGTGTGTGTGTGTGTGTGTGTGTGTGTGTGTGTGTGTGTGTGTGTGTGTGTGTGTGTGCTCCTGAGAGCGGCCTTCCTGCAGTCTTCCTGCTAATCTGACATGTTCTACACACTGGTGAAGTCGAGTCATGAGCACTTTTAATTCCTACTTATTGTCTCTCGACTTAAAGAAAAGAACAAGAAAAGAAAGAATTGCTAATGAGCTGCAGTTATAAATCACACCTGCACGCCAGCGGAAACTGTAGCGCATCCTTCCGACAGCGGAATGCTAATGATGTGACATGGAGGCACATCTGGATAAGACTGGGCTTAAACGCGACTCAGGGGAGGGATGAATGTTGACGAGCGCCGCGGTGCCGCCTGCACTAACTTTCCCTTTAATGTGGAGACACATGGTGCACTCAGAAACAGGCCTACAGGGGCAGCTGGCAGATGGCGACGATTCTCACATAACGGCACTGAAGACGTGACAAAAAAGCGAGAAGCTTCTTTACCGCCTCCTGATTCTCCCACAGTCTAACCAGTAAATCCGGCTGTGCTCCAATCCCCATGCTAGGCTGGTGTCTCTCAAAGGCCAGCATCAAGTGCTCGTAATTGTGTTTCAGTCTGTTATTTAACACCTCCCACTTAACTTCCCCTTGTGTTTTACCCTTGATGCATTGCTCTGGTTCTCATTCTGATAAAGGAACTCTGTCCAGATTACAGCATCAAGCGAACTAGTAACCTGAACTTTGGTGGTAGTTAGATTAGATTAGATATTTTATTGTCATTGAGCACAGTAACAAGCCAATGAAATGCAGTTAGCATGTAGCCAGAAATGCAAAACAGCCCTGAATGATGTAGAGAAAAGAGACTAGTGAGGTAGGATGGCAGTAAACATGCTATAGGACACACACACACACACACACACACACACAGACACAGACACAGTGGTTTATTTTTTTTATAGAGATGCTGGAGTCAGTTCTGCTGCAGATTCTGTTTAATACCTTTATTAAGTATTTTTTTAAAAGCTGATTGGCTTTGATGGATATGAAGTCCATCTCCCCTGAAAAGGTGTTCATTAGATGCTTCCAGATTTGAAGGTGTTTGTGATTCACACTCACAGGCAAGAATAAACGTGTGGTCTCATTAATTTCATGCAGCCCCCTCGAGGAGGCTGTTCCAGAGGAGCGCGAGCACCCGGCCGTCTGAAGCACGTGTGCGGTTTTAAAGCTCGCGGCTGCCGCCATACATTATTGATTAGGCCGTGTGCTCTCCGGCGTTACTCGACAATGAGCAGAACAACACGTAACTCCGAACTCCAGCTCGCTGACTTAATGAGACGCAGGCACAGGCTACAAAACAGGAACCAGCAGATGCACTTATTTATTATTTACACTCAGCCTGACGTCCTTCAGAGAGAAAAATCTCCAACTCCGAGCAACGAGATACGATTCCACTTTTGAAAAAACACAACAGATACCACACTGATAAATACAAGTCGGCTCAGTAACATCTCACATTCCTAAGCGTCAAGGTTAAATCGGTGCTAAGTCGGTGCTGAAGTTGGCCTATTTACTTTTTGCACTGGGGCTAAGTACAGGAAGTGTGCGGTATAGCCATCAGTTTAGCATCATGCACTAAATCTGTTTATGAATCATCACACATTCACATTAATAAAATTGTATTTATTTCTTTATCTTAAAAATCATGCGGTCATCATGTGAGATTTTGTGGACACGCCCCCTTATGCTTCTCTTTGGTCGTTATTCTTCATCACACTATGGTGTAATGTTAACATTTGAGTCACATGCTTGCTAGGATGTTATTTGTTTAATTGCTAATGGCTAAATGCAGATTAATTGCACCAGATGCTTTCTTTCTTTGTTCACTACAGAACAAAACGTCAAGCAAACACCAAAGTCGTGGAGATCTGATCGACACATTTCAGGTAAAGGCTAATCTAATGACGGTTTATAATGATGTCTATTTTATGTTACGAAGGTTTTTTAAAGAAGGAATAAAACAACAATGCTGTAGCATAGGAAATGGCAAAGCTACTGTTAAAACCCAAAGTTGATTATTTTTCTCTAAACAGCATTCCAACAAATGTTTGATTTCTCTTACAAAACAGCAATTTTTGCAAACAATTTTTGTATTTATCAAAGAATGGCACCGAATGGTTCCTGTTCTCACTTGCATTATAGCAGCTATAAACACTCGTTCTCTCACCAGCCTCTCTTTATCCTTTCAAAATCTCCGCGTGTGTTACTGAGAGAGCGCAGTGCAGTGTAAACTCCTCTGTGCTGAAGATGCTCCAGCTTTACCTCTGACTGATCACCACCTTCTGACCAATCAGAGTGCAGAACTTAACAGTGCTTTTTATTAATGATGGGATGATGCATCAGTATTTGATGTATAATAATTTTATATTAAACACCTCACCATTAAGGTGCAGCAAAAACTTTATCATACAAGAGAGGATGTAAATTTGATGGTGCAGGTGGCAGTTATAAAATCTCTCCGGATGCAGTAAAGGTAGAATAAGAGAGTCAATACACTCCTCTCCATTTATCTGACAAAAGCAATATGTGGTGATGGATCATGAATATAAACATACTGCTTTAGAGGCGGTGAAATATAATTACATTCTGAGACAAATGAGGAAAGATTCATTAATCAACACAAAAAGGGGGAAAAAGAAAACTGGCACACGGAGACTGATGATGCATCGTGTTACCTGATCAAACACCTCAAACAAGGTTCAGACATAAAATATACTGTATATAGTACATACATCATTTTGTTCATTTAGTTCTATTTTAATTGAATTATATTTTATATTTTCATCTCTTATTCTTTGCTGTAAGGTGAGCGAGCGTACATGCAGGGTTGCCAGGTCTGCAGTTTTTACATCCATTTTGGCTACATTTGACATTTGCATAAATTAGATCTGCAGTTGCCAAACTTTTCTTTGTGGAAAGGAAGAGTCTCTTCACCCACCTGTGCTTGGAAAGCCTGGTCAGCTCTCAGCTCTGAGAACATTTATCCCTTTAAATAGGGTGACCATATTTTGGTTTTCAAAAAAGAGGACACCTTAGCGCGCATGTGTTTGTGAGGTTATTTTTAATTGGTTTTTTTTTGGGGTGGGCTTATTAAACAAATGTGTCAACACAGTCAGGATGTTCTGATCGATGAGCTTTATGGCCCTAAAGAACATTGTGGACCCTAGGCCTAGATTAAACTGAACATTTTGAACTTTTTTACAAAATATTTCAGAAGATAACTTGTTCTGGCCAATGTCATGCACTCAGCCTGCCGTGCATCGCGACCGACACGAAAGCGCGGGGATTTATTTTGTAAATCGTCAGTGAATTTACAACGGCATGTCGGCATTTTGCACTGCAGATATCGTGCTTGTTGTAACCAAGGAAACCGATGCTGATGGTGGTGATTGGTGCTACATGCGGTGCTGACCAATAAATATTTTTTAAGGTTAAGACGAACAATCAATGAGGGTAGGCTGAGAACGTGCAGGGAGAGATCAGGGAGATATCAGGGGGATATCAGGGAGAGATCAGGGAGATATTCGAAGCCCAAAACTGCTTCCTCGCTCAACCCCCCACCCCGCTCACTTATCTCTTGGATCCACTAGCGCGAGTGGAAGTGAATAGGCGTGTAGGAGAGTAACTAGTTAATGAGAGATGCCCATGACGTGACGAATGTTTAGGTGGCTCAAAATTCCGTACAATTCTAAAACCCCGGCCGGACGCAATTTCCAGGTGTCAAAAAGAGGACATGTCCGGGGAAAAGAGGACGTCAGAACATTTTGAAAATGCTGAATATATGCATGTCTGTCTGTGTGTGTGGACCAGCATGTTACTTTGCACTCAGTAATTTGATCATGTGTTTGTAATTGAATGTTTTTTGCGGAAGCGCCATATCCGCTCCGGCTCTACAAACCACACTGAGAACAGAGAGCTCGAATAAGACCCGGCTCTACAAACCCAGACTCAAACTGGGATTTCAGCTTCTTTACGCTTTCAGATTTCACAGGACACAGTATCGCCACCTACTGGTCTGTAGTGTTCGTGTGAACGTTTTTTAAAAACGTTTTTGCATTGTCGAAGTTTTAGAACATGGAATGGTTAAAACAGTTTTCAAAAGTACTTCTCCAAGTGTGGGTGGGGCCTGAGACAGCATTAGAATTCTACTGCAGTCCGTTTCTCCCTTCCATCAACTCGGATCTCTCATTACCAAAATTTCATTGCCGTGAACAAACACAAATCTCTTTAACCGCAAACTACTGTAGGCGGCGTCCCTCAGGGCTCTGTACTCGGACAGCTCTGTTTTACACTCTACAGGCCACACTTTGGTCATATTAAATGTTATGAGACTACAAATACATTCTAACATTTCTGTGCACCAATCACATGCGTACAAATGGTGCTACCCTGAAAAATGCGAATGCTTAAAAGTATTATATCACAATCGTAGGGATTGTTCAGTAAATGATGTCTGTTTTTTTAAAGTAATTTTCCCCATAATGTAATTTATAAATGATAAAATGCCATAAAGGATGACATAATTTACTATTAGACCAGTTCCTGATCTGCTCACATTAACGGCGTGAGCGTGAGGGATGGTGGAGATGCCTGCTCAGCCTCGCTGTCGCTCCTTCACTGAATTAACGTGTCCTGTGTGTGTAAAGCAGATTGATGGAGGGAATCCAGGTGTTTGAGAGGCGCAAATGAACCAAACAGCTCATTACGACCTAATTATGATCCCTCTGTGTGTGTGTGTGTGTGTGTGTGTGTGTGTGTTCTGTCTGCTGTCTCACCTCCCAGTGATGTGACATCAGTTTGCAAACAAAATGAAAGAGATACATTCTGATTGGCTATCTGGTAAATTTGAGCCCGTGTGACGACTGAAGTGAGATTTAATTGCTTGTACAGTAGTTGGTTAGATCCGAGGTTAGCCTTTCTTTTATCCACTGTGATGTGCTGATTATCATGTAACACAGAAGAATGGTTTAGACAGATATCTAGCTAATATTAACCAGCTAACATTAACATAGCATCTCTAGCAGAAGAGGTAATCTAGCTAACTTTAAGTTTTAGTATGTAATTAAATGTTATATTGTTAATGTCAGGCCTTAGAGGTTAAGAGAGTAGTATTTACACTGTATGCTTACATACTTAATAATTAAGCCACACCCTTGTGACTGACAGGATGGCCATTTCTTGGTAAAATTAGAATATTAAGGGATAACTGGACTAATATGAATATAAACAGATTGTCTTTAATACATACTAAAGGTTTGGAATTAAATTCTGGACGCATCCCAAACCTTGTGTTTTCTCTGCTTTATAGCTGCAGGTGATTAAAGTCTCTCTTTAGTGGTACAGATGCAAACCTGCTGCTCGTTTTTTGTGTTAATCTCTTAAGTAAAGTGCACAGGAGAGCCGAGGTCCTGCTTTCCTGCTAAACCACTGCAACAATGAGCGAACAGGAAGCAGCAGGCGTCCTGCGGGAGCTAAATGCCCTGACTGTGGGGTTTTTCTGGAAAGCATGCTGTCTCTTTCTCTCAGAAAGGGCAACTCAGCGTGAGCATCCAGGGATTCGAGCCGAATCCGATGCTGCGTATAGTGTGTGTGTAGGAGTCACAGATTGGGTCGGTTCTGCTGTCCCAGCATGGTTCCTACACAGGGGAAGGACATCAAAAAGAACCCAGACGGATTCACACCGGAGAGGAGAAGAGACACCGCTATCAGCCATATGACAGGGATAAGACGACTGTGAGCATGCAGGTGAACACACACACACACACACACACACACACACACACACACCAGCCAAAAGCACAGTGAGAGCCACCAGCATGGAGAGAGATGGTCACAAACTCTCCACTTGACTTTTCTTTTCAGCAATTACAGCAGAACAATAAATTAATCTTTATCATTTTATTCCATTATTCAAAATCACAGCCTCGTCTTTAACAGTTCACAGCCTGCTGCGAAACAGAGTCATTTCATGCATATTAAGAATCTACTCGTATTATAATCGCATCAGGTTTAACTATAATTATTAAAAATGCAGGAGAAATTCCAGAGCGCTTTTCAAACACATTAAGTGTTTAAGTCTGAGACGTATTCACTGTGTTTAAACTCTAATTAGAAATGAACTGAATCTGATTTGTCTGTTCACACTGTAGTTGTATGTGCTCCACATTGGTTGTCATAGTAACAGTGCAGCTTTTTAATGATGAGAGGGCACAAATTAGAAATTAGGCCCACGAAATCCATTTTGACCCGAAATAATCCGAAATCATTTTGTCTAGATCTCAAATTCTGATCTGAAACCAGGGAGAAAAAGTGGAGAATTTGTTTCTCAATCTACATATACTGGAAAAATGCATTCAGGCTCTGTTTGTACAGCAAAGGGTGAATCTGACTTATTTATCATTTTAGCTGATTTCAGTCCAAACATATGTAATGGATTTAACACTCAAAAAATATTTTTTCATTCTGAATTGAGCAGGAAAGATTTTCTTCAGTCTGAAATGGCAAAAAAAAAAAAAAAAAAGCAAAAAAAGCTTCAAATCTGATTTTTACTAGTTGCTTTCAAGCCGCTTTTGTACATGGTCACAAAACCGATTAAAGTCAGATTTCTCAGGTTGTTCAGTCAAACTGGATTTCCCCTTGGTTTTGGTGGGTTTTTTTTTTTTTCATTTTTTTGCACAGAATTTCTTGATGTCTGAGATTTGCAACGAAAAGAACATGGACCCAATTACAGAAACATGGCGTATACTATCCACTTCCGTTTTTCCACTGCTGTTGTCTGTTAAAACTTTCAGAACCAGTGTTGCAATATTCATAATGTTCATGTAGTCTATCTGGTCTATATAAAAATTAATTGTTTAAGATCTATTTCTGATCACAGGATATGTCTTAAACCTTTTGGCTTTTTATGTGTCTGAATCTCTAATTGAGTTCGAACGCAGTGTAGCGCCGAACTCTGCGTAATGAGCACATATGAGGAAACAAGACATTTGTGATTTGTCCTTTCCTGAACACATCAGGTGCATCTGTGTCTTCAAACTCATTAAGCAGTTAAAAAAAGAGGACAAGTTCAGTTCCACTACACATCTGAGGACTGATCCTGACTAAACCGCACTTCTGCCGTCTACCAAATAAATTAGTGAAATATGAAAAAACAAAAATGCAAGACGCAAGACGTGTGCGTAATCAGAGCGTGACGCCATCACAGAGGGAATATGAATCCTTCCATTTCTCTAGTTTTAATGCAGATGGAAAGGTTGCACTTCTGTAATCTGGGTTTTCATATTGTAAGTACATACATGAAGCATATGCTATGCATGACATGACAATATGACAGGAATTCTGAAAAAGGCTAGTTATCTTGTAAACATTATACAGATAATGAGGTAACAAACAAAACTATCCTAAGGGTTAGGGTTTTTTTTTTTTTTTTTTTTTTTTTTTATAAAATGAAATCTAAAATATTAATATTAAATTAAGAAATAGGTGAAAATTTGTTCTGCTAAATAATAAATATCTATGGATTTATAATATTTACAAAAACAAATGCTGCTTCAAGTGAGTAAAATCAAGACAGCACTGTTGCTAGGCAACCAAATATCAGGGCAGTCAAGCTAGCTGAGTACTGAGGCAAATGATTTAGCTAGCTAGCATGCAGTCTTGATTTAAGACCATGTAAAAGGTTAGAGACTGTAAAAAAGGAGACACACTGATCTGGAACATCAACATTTACCTCAGATGTGTTGGTTAATAACTAATAAAACACTTTGTGTGGCTAAAATTACACCGTATTTGTATTTATCTTCAGCTGCTAACTTAGTCTCTGTTGGTTCCAGCATTTTGAGAAATAGCCGCGTGTTACTCAGTACCACTGCTGTTATAAACAATACTTTTAATAAATGAGGCTTATAAAGCTTAATGATGACTGAATACAAAGTGAATACAAGAAGCAACATTACATTTAGCTAACATGCCTTTTTATATAAAAAAAAACAGCATTAAGCTCATTTTCAAAGCATTGTTTAGTTATGCATGTCTTTTTGCCTCACGCTTCTTCATGTACAGGTAAAAATAAAGGTCAGAACAGAGGCTCTGAGCCACGTTTAACACAAAAAATACTCAAACTGGAAGGATGTCTTTTAAGTCTCCTGTGTGTCCAATAATAAGACAGGGACGCTAAAGCCAGTCCCCTTGAACATGAAAAATGAAGCAGATGATTTTTGAACCTGTGTGAACATAGAATTGAATTTCTGCATGTGCCTGTTTTACTTGTTGTAGAAATCCCAGATATACACACTTGTAAGAGTATCACAATAAAAGAAGTCCGTATTAATCCAGCACATTTTAAACCTAAACCCCACAGCCATTAAGCCACTGATCTAACATGCTAACTAGCTTGTTATCAAACTTAGAATAAAGGGGCTCAATTCAAGTTAACTAGCTTGCTAATGAACCTACTGATATGAGTTATCATAACATTGTGTAGCTGGTTACTGGGTTACACAGTATAATTATCATAACATTAGCTAGCTTGTTAGTGAGTTTGCCTAGCTAACGCGATGTGCAACTCATTTGAATTCCTTCACTTATGATATAATAGATCTGTGTAACTATGTGTAGTTCATAATCAGAAGGTGCTAGAGTTTAATCCTGTCATTCTGAGACGGATCATTCTGCACTTGGAAAGAGATGATCGAGTGAAGTTTTATTCTCTAAATGGTCTATAAGAAATATGAAACAAAAAACAAATATAAGCCATGTTGCCTTTGTAGTTTTGTTTACTTAGAAGTGGGTCGCGATTACATTCTCTGTGTTACGTGTTTATGGCATGATAATCATCAACTATTTACATTCACATACATTTAGAATCGCATCGATATTGTGATAGTGGATTAATAGCAGTAATAATTAAGACAACTACTGAATGAAACAACTGAGCATTGAACAGATTACACTGCGTGCAACAGAATCCGTGCTTTTCAGTACAAAAATAATCTAAAACCCATGCCTAGATTGCGTTTGGTTTATACAGCCTCTTTAACGACACTTTACACGCAGTTTTCAGGTTCCTCAGGCTATAAAATCCTCAATCCTGAATCAGAGAGTGTAAAAGCTGATACGTACAAGCTGTATTTTTCATAAAACATCATGACACAAGTCCTTTTGGAAAATGTCCTCATGCCCTTCAGTCCTTATTCTTCCTTAAGAGTTTGGTTTTAAACCTGATAATCACTCCATCATTAAATCTTTGATGATCACCAGGTTCTTCAAGGTCACTGGAAGCTATTTCAGATGTGTCCAGCATTTTCACTCTAATCTCCATCTGCTGAGAAAAGAAGTCTGGAAGTCTAAGGGCAGATGTTAAGCTACGTTACTGAATAAATGTTTAAATTATGAGACGATTAAACGCAAATGGAAGTCCGCAGCCGTTCCTCAGGAAGTGTGTCGGTGTTCAGATGAGGCAGGTGTGAGAGGAAATCTTCCCAAAACTGTTCGTATAGACTTTTTATCTTTACATTTCCAACACTGCAGTAATAAAGTAGAAAGTACTTCTGTTTACTGAACACTTTCCTTAAAGTTTTGCGGTATCCCTATACCATCAGAGACACACAACTACATATTATTCCCTCTTCATATAATAAGTTTTTAATGATGCAACAGCAGCTCTTAACCTACAGTAATCTCTAGTGAGAAAACCAGAGACAGGTGAATGTTAAGTTTCTGTGTCTACATGCACAACATGGAGATGAGATTTTCTCGATTCTATGCAAATTAGCCTTATGTTTTTATTATATTACCATGTGACACAAATCAAACTGCTGCTTTTCATACTGATTAGTGTTATTTAATTGTGTTGAACTAGTTACCTTTATAGGCTACCACATAGCTACTATTGGAATTTTTAAAAATGCTGGACACGCCCATAAGAGACAAACTCTAAGCGTCAGGACAGACTCATCACCTGCTAGTGTGAACGTAGGGTTAGACTTCCATTCGACATGAGCTTGGAGTAAACTACAGATACAGTATAGAGAGATTAGAGTGAAAAACACTGAATGTTTCCTTTAACTCCGAGCCTGGCGCTCCTTAAATCCACTTGTAGTGCACACATTCGTGAAGGCGCTGTTAATGTGCAGTACAGTGGGATTAAAGGAACAGGATTCCGACATGGGCATGGATGACATGGAAATCAGAGCGGGAAGACGAGAAATCCGGAGAAGGTGGAATATTTCCATCCTCCCATGAGGTTTCCTCTCTCCAGTTTCAGGTAGAGTCGGTCATCTCGCTCCAGAAGCAGAAGAACTCCATTACTCGCAGCCTCACGTGTCACGTCCTGATCCCCTGCGAATGCTGAAATGACCGGGTACTCATTGTGCATCAGGTTCACCTGGGGTTAACAAAACACAGGTGAGGGTTTGGATACCTAGTGAGGAATTCAAGAGTGATTTATACCTTGAATAGGGGGGTCAAAACTTAGCTCCCCTTTTTGCTCTGAAATTTCGACAGCATGTTTTCACACACAAATTCATATTAATTCTGGTAAAAACGCTAACGTGAGGGTTGGTTGTGTGTCTAGGGGCGGAGCTAAGTCAGCTGTCACTTACTGCAGATTCAGAATGGCCGTCTGCACATGTATACGTTGAACTATATTTTATTTGCACTGTTTGAATGTTTGTTTGTTTTTAAATGGACGTTTGCAGTTTGTTTGATGCTAATTAGTGGTCCTAAGTCATTTGTTAGCAACATTAGCATCAAAACCTGTTGTGTTTAAAGAAAGTTGAAGACATCAGTGTGTCACCTGAATGGTCTGACGGTTGTAGACCTTGACAACGTGAAAGCTGAAGCTGTAAATGCCGCGTCTTGGTGCCTGGAACACACTCGCCTTCAGGTCAAAATGGTGGCCGATGTTGACGAGAACCTGCAAGAGGAGAACATCATGTTTCCAGGACAGAAGCTGAAGCAAGAAGCTGAAACAGGAAGCTGGGGATTCAATATGGCTGGGTTTGGACATTAGCCATTCAACATGATGTTTAAGGTAAAAAAAAAAATAAAATTTTAATACCACAACTACAAATTAGATTAAAGACGTTTCATCGTCCATCAATATTACTACAGTCAGGAATTTTTATCTCTGTATTTTCTTCGGCTTGACTAGTTTCTCCGCTATTCCACGTTTAGTTTTATGATTTTGCGATGATTATATAGTTTAGACGAGTGTGTCGTACAGCTCAAATGATGCTAATTGATGATAAGCTTCCACTGCTTGTTTGCAAAGTTACCCTTGTAGCTAGAGTGCAAACTTAAAGACCAAATTGATTGACTATGTGAAGCTAACAAGCAAAGAAAGCTAATTAGCCTTGTGGGAAACGCTAAAATCACCACTCACTTGGATTAAATACCAATTTTACTTTAATCATATTACTAAGTGTGCATTTAATTAAATATGATTTAAATATGATATGAATAAGTGATTCTGCGTTCTACATGGCTGCCACTGCAGTTTTTTGTGCGTGTTTACAGAGTGTTAGTGTCAGACACCACTGTGTTTTCTTTTCCTAAATAAATATGTCATGATTTGGGGTTTCTACCGTCCTTAAAGTGTAAAATAGTGGTTGGAGTCCATGCAAACAGATTAATTTATTTATTTATAAGACATAATTATATAATTGACAACATTTATCCAGTTTATACTTTGTCTTAAAATAATTTGAAAGTTTCTCAGTATTAGGATTTATTACCATAGCGTTGTTTTCGTCATATTTCAGCACATTTCCTGTTACACTATAACATTATACACTCATTAATAATAATTAAGCATCCATTAATATTCACATTTTTTAATTATGAAAATTTGTTAATTTTAGTTAAATTAGTTAAATTAGTTCATTAGCATCACGATGTTCAGCGGAGGAAAACAGACAATATCTTTTTTTTTTTTTTTTTTGCTCATATCAATATAAAACAGGTCTTTAAAACACAGTGAATAAAAACATTAAAAAAATTTGTTTTAAGAAATAAAAGAGAGTAATGGATTAACAATCGTTCAGCACCACCACTCAAGGCTGTTTTAAATATTTTATATTTTAAAAGATTAATCAATTAATTGTATATATGTTACATGCTACTGAATAAATATGAAGTTTTAAAAAATATAAAGTAAAAATTTATGGCTAAATATCCTAACTTACAGAAGTCTCAGATTCATAAAATTTAAGATTCCACTGTTTTTATATAAATATAAAGTTGGTTTTGGTTTGGTGACATCTTGAAAATATAACATTTTATCATATTAATAATCATATCACACATCTACAGTAAAGCAACACTGATGAGGTACTGAACATTAGTTAATGTTGTTACTAATGGTATCTACAATATTCTTTAAAAACGTAAGGTAATGTCAGAATCACGTCCCCGTGTCGCTCAGCCTGTGCTCCTGAGAGCTGCAGTTGCTGTAAAATAAGTGTGTGAAAACAGGAACCTGGTCGAAGTAGATGGTCATGGACTTGTTGCTCATCTCAGATGGTTCGTGGTTCGTGCCCCTGACGGCCGAGAACGCCACTTTCGCCCCCGGAGCTCGCACAGAGATCCCGAACGAGGACGTGACGCCCCCATCTGAGGATGGATTGGAGTCACACACCACCAGACATTTACCCTCCAGAACCACGGGCTCCGTGTCGTTGTGCATCTGACAACGAGACACTGAGAAGGAGAGCAGCAGAACGGAGGAGAGGAGGAGAGAAATGGCTGGAGATCCCATCTTCTCACATAGGAGGAGGAACCAAAGAGGAAGCAAAGATAAACCGGAGAGGAACCGGAGAGGAAAATGTAAATGAGCACTCCAGGAAGAGGAGAGAAGAAAAAAGCACTTGCCTCGCCTCACTCATCACCGACCTACCTCCCTCTCTCTCTCTCTCCCTCTCTCTCTCTCTCTCTCACCCTCGCACTCTCACTTACTCGCTGTGTGTCTCTTTTCTCTCCTTCATATCTATCTCTCTCTCTCTCTCTCTCTCTCTCTCTCTCTCTCTCTCTCTCTCTCTCTCTCTCTCTCTCTCTCTCT
>JAQQZR010000018.1:338285-355285 GCA_030068235.1 Notoglanidium macrostoma | reverse complement strand
AATTGTTTGTTAATCAGCATCACAGTAGTACTGATCTTTGCGATGTTTATAAATGTTGTTGAAGGCAGAAGTTCGGAGCTCGTCCTGTCTCCCCCTCAGTGTTAGTGTGTTAGTGAGCGTGATACACCGAGCGCTGTGCTGTTCCTCTGCCACACTGCACACGGTGCTCATGCTGCACTTACTGCTCCCCGCAGGTCCAGGGGTGAGCTACAGGGGCATGTGGTTTCCCTCCACGCTTATCTTCACCGCTCCCTGAACACGCCGCTGCTTCCTCTGCTCCAGAAAACGCCGCTTGTGTTTCTCCAGGAGACTGATGCCTTTCTTACAGCCTCTCTAACAATCACACCACAGCGTCTGATCAGAGTGCCTGCGTCTTCAAGCGCCTCCAATAATCACAGCTACTCATTTATAACATTTACTTCTCCTCGAATATATTAGTTCCTGTTCTCACTTATGCCATAGCAACTATAAACCCTCGCTCTCTCACCAGACTCTCTTTATTCGGTCAAAAAAACTAAAACACAGTTTATCTTGTTACTGAGAAACTGCGAAGAAGTGT
Source organism: Notoglanidium macrostoma (assembly GCA_030068235.1). Taxonomy (NCBI): domain Eukaryota; kingdom Metazoa; phylum Chordata; class Actinopteri; order Siluriformes; family Auchenoglanididae; genus Notoglanidium; species Notoglanidium macrostoma. Next base: position 354,726 of record JAQQZR010000018.1, on the reverse strand, counting down.
AAACTCCTCTGTCTGGAAGATGTTCCAGCTTTACCTCTGACTGTTACAGAGCGCTGACACTGGAGACTCCTTCATACATGTTACAGACACATCTCCTTACTTCAAGAAAAAAAATCACTGATATTCTGAAATTAAGTCCCTGTGACTGAGCTGTTACTATAGAAACGATAACGAATAAGAACGGTCTCAGGTTCGACTCTGGGTTTGGACTCATCGTGGGTTGGGATCGGGCAAAATGTTCTCATCTTTACAAACTTTAAGAACTTCAACACAATTCTAAATGAACCTTTTAAAAGCCCCTCACACTTCATTCCACTGGATTAGAATCACCCTCTACTAATTCATTCCACCCCATGTGTTTAATGCCTCCCACATTGATGTGTTTTGAATTGACCCCATTGTAACCATTCAGCCCACCCACTTTACCAATTTGACTCCATCACAATGTTCAGCCCCGCCCACTGACCCGGTTTGAATCCGTCTCCACGTTCCACTTGGGCCGGACCACGTAGTCCTTGTTGGATGGCATCGGCACACGTGCCCTTGCACAGAACCCGGGGTCACCAGGCCTCAATGCTCTGAGAGAGGAAAGGGAGAGGGAGGGGAGAGGCAGAGAGGGGGAGGGAGAATTTAAAACTAATGAATAAAACATTATACTGATAATAAAGATAATAAAAATAACTATACACTCTACTGAATGCATATTCATCTCTGTTTTAGTTAATTTATATTATACTCACTTCTCCTCTCCTGTTAACACTTTCTCCAGATCTCTGCGAGGAGTCTGCCCTCCTGAGCTGGAAACACACACACACACACACACACACACACACACACACGTTAATCTAATGTGTGTGAGATCTACACACAGCCATGCCCACAATGATGCATTAAACACACACAGCTTTAACAAGGACAGAAAGTTGACAGAGAGGTCACAATTAACATGATGCAAAGGCTTCAGGGTTAATGTTACAAGTCAAAGGGCAAAGGTCAGTGAGTCAGTAGCCACCAGTGGAGCTGAAAAAAAAAAAAAAAAAAAAAGAAGTTAACCTGGAACAAACTGACCAAGTTTCTATTGAAGAGTTCATTCACTTCTCATACGGTCATGCCTGTGTAAGAATGAGGACTCAAACACGGACACACATACGCGCACACGCAGTTGACATCCAGAACGAAGTCAGGCTAATGATTCAGAATGGCCACGCCCCATAACACAAGCACATACGATCACGTACAAATAACGATCTAAGCAAGCGGTGTGTTAAACGGAGATGTACGAGATGTGCGCACCGTGAAGACACGCCCATTTCCCTTTATCCTGTGCAGAATTACTACACACCTCCTCCAACTACATTACTGCATGCAAACACATGTGGAAAACTAATCCCTTCTGAATAAACCTTAGCGTTCTGAGAAGATACACACTGTTTTCCCAAAGAAATACATAAACTGGCCAATCTGTACGAGTCAGGACTACATTCTGATTGGACAGTTGATTAAGAAGTTATAAAGCACACATTATAGGGATATATATAGAGAACAGATTTATAGATTCATAAGATTATATTCAGAATTTATATATTTATATACTGTACTTCTGTGAAGCTGCTTTGACAATGTCTGTTGTTAAAAGAGCAATACAAATAAAATCTAACATTCTCTCACACACACAAACACACACACAGCCAGCAGATAAAATGCCACAGCACTGAAGTGCAGAACATTTAGTTTACACATGCACTTCCTCTTTCTCCCACACACACACACACACACACACTCGAAACCTGAATTGGGGCCCAAAGACATCAGGCTCTTCCTCCCTTGCAACCTTCTGAGGTTCTCTTTCATATATATGTGTGTGTGTGTGTGTGTGTGTGTGTGTGTGTGTGTGTGTGCGCGTGTGTGCACATGTGTGTTGGGGAAGAGAGACAAAAACAGGATACATACAATCAGCAGCTGTAAAACAGTGAAATGATCTCAGGTGGATCAATGAATGAGTAAAAAAAGAAACAGAGACTGAAAGAATGAATATATAAAAAAGAATGAACGTGTGTGTGTGTGTGTGTGTGTACCTGAGTCTCCTGCGGGGGGCAATCTGCTGATCGAGGTCTCTCTGCTGCCTCTCCTCCCTCGTCATGCCTTTATAATTAGACGACAAGCCAAAGATGGGCCGCGACCATTCATCTACACACACACACACACACACACACACACTCTTCCATTAGTGTGTGGCTATCTGTATGGTAAGGCTTTAATCCTTGGTATAAGAGTGTGTGTGTGTGTGTGTGTGTGTGTGTGTGTGTGTGTGTGTGTGTGTGTGTGTGTGTGTGTGGGCGCGCGCATACTGATGAGTTTGAGAGCAAGGTCTTTGTTGGGTCGCGACTCTTTGGGATGTTTGTAGAGGAACATGACGGCTCGGCCGATTCCACTCATCTTCAGAGTCTCCTGGCTCACACTGGGCAACTACACACACACACACATCAGGTTTATTCTAGTTGAAAAATTAAATTTACATTTTTTTAGTAAATGAAAGCAAGTAGCAACACGCTAAAAATCACACAAAAGGAAATCCACTGAGAATAAAAATAAACTAATCTCTAATAGTATGGTGCAAATACCCCTTTAAACACCTAAAAGAAATATAACAACAAAGAGACAAACATGGTGAGAAAGAAACTGGTCAGTGTTTGAGTGTTGCTTTTGTTTTTCTTGTGTTCAAATTTTTTTAATAACAATAATAATAATAATAATAATAATAATAAAAAGAAGCCAACAAAAAATATGCAAAAATAATGTATTTTATCAATTGCTGGCTCCAGTATAAAGTATTGGCACCCCATCTAAGCCGGGTTGAATTTGGCAGTAGTGACACCGAGCCTGGTTATAAAGCCGGCAGGTTTACCTGTAAATCGTTAGTACGAGCTTTTACACAGGAAATCTGGCTTTCATGAAAACCCTGTAAATCCTGCTCATGATCCGGAGTGTGTTTAACTGTACATGCAAGAAGACTAACGTAAACACTGACTTGATTACTGCACTTTTAAGTCTGGAATATACCGTGGAGTTTATGTTAAATACATTTACAGCGCTTAGTAGACGCCTTTATCCAGAGCCACTTAGAGAAGAGCTGTGGAGTCTCCATCAGAAACACAGCCTCATGCAGGTTCACTCGCTCAGGGCCCTGTGTGTGTGTGTGTGTGTGTGTGTGTGTGTGTGTGTGTGTGTGTGTGTGTGTGTGTGTGTGTGTGTGAGTGTGTGAGAGAGAGATGGTGTCAGACCTCCTGCAGGATCTTCAGCAGCTCCTCTCTGATCCTCAGGGCCGGCAGACTCTTATCAGGAAGAGGACTGATCCACTCTTTAATCGCCGTCATCACACCACTGTCTATAAATGTCTCTTTCAGATCCTGTCTGAAACACACACACAAACACAATGATTAGCGCAATTAATTAACACTACACCTGCACCTAAACCAAACCCTAACCTGAGAAATGAAAAGAAAACTTTTTGGCTTTATTTGTTTCTTATTTATCACCCTATTATCCTCACAAGGCTAAAATTGTCAGGGCTTGGTCCCCTTCACATTTGGCCCACAGAAAGGTAAATACAAATACACACACACACACACACAGTGTAGCTTACTTTTTTAAATGCATGACGACGGTGGGCAGCAGCATCAGCTTCTTCAGAGCTGGCTTCTTCTGACTGTTCAGCGTCCGATCCTCCTAAACACAAACACACACGTTACATAGTACCCTAAAATACTACTCTAATTGTTATAAATATTTAATTTGCCACACACACACACACACACACACACACACACACACACACACAAACACACACCTCTGCAGCTTCGTTCATCTTGGTGATCATGGCGCTGACGACATCATCAGCGTCGCTGATGAACGTTCCTCCGTCTCGGTGCCGTCTCCGCTTGCCACTTTGTGCTTTCCTTTTCGCTAGCATGATGTCGAAATCAGACATGAACAACATACTGGACACACACACGCACACACGCAGACACACACACATTAATAGATATTTGTGGTTATCGGTCAGTACAGGTGTGCAGGAAGTGACTCACTCTTTCCCTCGTCTTTCCAAATCGTTGTCCGAGTCCGAGTCGTCCACCGCCATCTTCTGTCCCGCAGCATGAGACTGCTGCTTCTCCCCCTCTAACTCCTCCTGGTTAAAACCCTGTTCTCACACACACACACACACACACACAGACAGAGATACAGAGTGTAAGTTTCTGCATGTGCTACACAACTGTTATAGAGAGGTGCATTATGAGTGTCTCACCGTAAACTCCTCTTCGTTCTCATCACCCGACTCGCCAAAGATGTCCGCTATCATTTTCCTACAGAATGGGGGGAGAGACACGGGGAAGAGAGTGAGAGAAAAAGAGAGACACAAACAGGGGGAGAAAGAGACACATGCAAAGGGAGGGCGTGAGACAAAAAACCAAAGAGAGACAGACAGGAAGAGAGAGACAGGTAGAGAGGGATACAGAATAAGTCTCATGCTGTTTGATAGAGGCCACACCCACTTCCCTGTGCCTGAAACCCGAGACCACACCCACTTCAAAATGATGGACAGAGAGATGCAGAAAGTGATTAAAAAAGGTGAAAAATCTGCTTACTCTTCCTCGTCGTTGTCCGAGTCACTGTCGCTCCCAAACAGTGTCTTCTCATCTTTTTTTCCCGTGTCCATCTTCGCCCTGCTCTCCTCCTCGTCCTCGCTGTCGGAGCCGAGCTCTCGGAGCTTAGCGGCGACCGTCTTATCGGGAGCCTCAGAGCCTTCCTCACTACCAGAGTCTTCATCATCATCTGACACGGCCCTACTCTTCTTCACTGCGGGGGGAGGGGGGTTATTCTCCACGTCACTCTCAGAACAGGAATAAAGCATTGACGTGAGAGAAAAGTTTTGAGATGAAATTCACCTCTCGGTTCATCTTCGTCCTCGCTGTCGGACAGAATCGCTTTCTTCCTCTTCACTGAAACAGACATCACACAGCTCAGAGTTTAATCCGTACATGTGTCTATACATTAGCTGCTTATTTCATTTCATTTCATTTCTTATTACGGCCCTTATCCCACTTCCTCCTCTTCACACACAACCGGCCGAATCAAACCTCTCAGTCAAAAAAAACAAAGACCCGCTGTTTTTCCTCTGGGTTCGATTAAAGACGGCGATTTTCACATTTTCTGAAGACGAAGCTCTGACCGGCTGCACTGTAACCTACCCGACGCATCAAATCAGCACCAAGAACCGGTGGAGACACAGGAGCGTCCAGGACATGCAGATTATAACATCTGACAGGATTAATTGACGCGTAAGAACAAAACACACTGGAATAAAACAGTCCAGTCATCATACAACTACACTTTTTAATCCATGAGGTGTGAAAGTGCGAGAGCGTTATAAAATGAACTCCACTTAAAAGAACAGTGTGTCAGGCGAGCGTACCTGGCTGCTCGTCAACGTCGTCGCTGTCAGACAGGATGCGCTGAGCTCGCCCGTCTTCCTGCTCACTTCCTGCTTCATCTTTAGGCTTGCTGTCCTCCTCATCCTCGCTGTCAGAGTGTATCACAGCTTTCCGTTGCTCTCCGCCGTCTTTCCTCCGCTCCTCTCCGTCCGAGTCTCTGTCCGAGTCTCTCTGTTTCACCTTCTCCCCGTCCGATTCGTCCGATTCCGAGTGATGGCTCTGCTTCTTCTGCGGCTCCTCGCGTTCTGATTCGCTGTCCTGCTCTTTGTGCTGATCCTCTGTCTCTGATGTGCTTTCTCTTTGCTTACGAGGGGAGCCTTCGCCACCATCATCGCTATTGGCTCCTCCTCCAGTTCTGTCCTCGTGTTCTGATTCGCTACCTTCCGCAGGAGCGGCTGGACTGGAGACGGGACCTTCTCGGTCACTGCCCTCGTCCTGCTGATCACACAATACAAAGACGTCAGAAAATGAACTAAAGCTCAAATATCAAAGGTCAAAGTCGGGGCAGTTTATAACCTCAGAGTGGTGCGATTCTGCTCTCGCGTCTTCAGCGTCTGATGCCATCGCGTGTTCGTCCTGCACCGGGGTGCCGCTACCATCATCTACAGAAACACACACACGTTGGAGAGATTGATTATTTTCCAATAAAGGCACATTCCAGAGTGATTTATTCCTTTTATACCAAAATATTTTACCACCAATTAATTGTTTTTAATTATTACATAAACCTTGTATTGATTCCAGTGTTTATTTTATGTCCTATATTAACCCTGGTTACCACATGCCCCTGTGTATGTCCTGTGTTCTCTTTAAAGCACATAAAGCAACAGAAAAGCTCTAATTACTGATAAACACTGATCCGGTTTCCCCGGAAAACGCCTCGAACCATCACTTCTCAGTGTGAAAATTCATCAAGGAACGATTATATCTAGTAAGAATGTCTTAATCTGGTCCAAAGCAGTATAAAAACACCACAGGTGGATTATTTCCCTGCTCTACCACACATCCTCTCTCAGGATCAGAAGGTTTAAATTACAGCAGAAAAACCACCAAACTCTACCGACATCTCCAGCCCTGTTTTATATTACAGTCTACAAGCAAGTTTTTATTTTCAGAGATGATCAGAAGTAAAAATTAAACTCGCCGTTACTCAAGTCAGATCACATTTATTCTTAACCAGGTTATAAACAACCAGAGTGCAGCCTGAAAGCAGCAGACAGAGATTAGCTTAGCATAACTCACCTGAGTGATTCCCTGAAAAATCCTCCTCTCCGTCCATCTGTTCCTCACCTTTACAGATAACACATAAATATAAAGTAAAATAGCACACACTGGACGCTAAAGTAAAATAAGCACATTAAGTAAATGAAACTAATTTCCTCTCACCAAAGTGAAAGCGAGCCGGTGTGGCCTCCTCCTGCTAATGATGCTAATACTAGCTGATGTTGTCAGCCTGCACTGCTCAGACGCCGCATTCAGTTTCCTCGGTTATAAAATCATTTTCTAGATCACTCTATGTTATAAATATAAATCTGCAGCACTATACATACAGTAATATGGTATGCAGCCTTCCCAAAACAAGACCACAGCAGGAGTGTTCTTAAAGCTAGTTCCGTACCTAGCTACTGTTTAACCACAGAAAATGGAAGCGCGACCTCTTCTTTGCGCATGCGTCCTCCTGTTGTGTCGCGCGAAAATGACGTGTCGTGGCGTCACAATGTTATAGAATATACAAATCTATGGAAGTTGGAATTTGGAATTTGTTTAATGTTGTGCAAATTCTTTAAAATAAAGCGCATATGATCTTACTTTGAAAGACTATAAAAACATATAAAACATATTTTAAAGCTGGATCCACCCTAGAAAATAAGACATGCTAAAAATTATAAACTTCATATTTTTGTGCCAAATTTGGTGTTTTTACGTAATCCGTTTTTTGTTTGTTGTGCTTTTTTCTGAGTACTGAGTTAATTATTTCCCCCTGGCCTTGAGTGTTAAATGTTGTGTTTTTGTGTTAAATGCAACAACAACAACAACAACAACAACAACAATAATAATAATAATAATAATAATAATAATAATAATAATAATAACTCCAAGTTTTTTTTACAAACATGTTTATAAACAGAACAAAACCATTACCATCCTAAAGCCTGGGACTAAACAAAAGGCATATTTACAATTATTGAAAAATACATGCACAATAATAAAAGTAATAATTGTATGATTATGTTCTACTCACACATGCTCTCTGTTCCCTTAGTCTTTATTCATCATTTTTAGTTGTCCTTTATTCATGTGCCTGTTAATATATTCATCAGCTACAGCATTGATTGAATTATATAAAAAAAAACATTCATCTAAATATTTGAGATTGATGAGATGTTGTTAAGTCTTACTTTATGTACTTTATTTCTTTCACAAACATTTAATCAATGCTATAAACAGTGATTAGTCACTTCACTACACAGTCTTTGAAGAGTGGAACGTTTCATTAACTTCAGACTTTACAAAAAATGTACATAAAGACAAGCAATATGAGATGCCATGTTAATTACAGGGCATATATGGACATGAGTGGACCTAGAACTGACCCTTGAGGAACTCCAAAGATAACAATGGGTTCATTAGAACTTTCAAAACCCAAATCTGTATTAAACATGATTAAAAGCTTAGGGGGAGAACTGCAGCACTTGCAGCTTTAACTACAACTTTATTGATCTGAAATGCAAAGAAATGTATCCTTCAAAATTTGAGCAAGATTACGTGATGATGTTCAGGATGATTTTCTTCCCACTAGCCGACTTTACTGACAGTGTTAAAACCAGAAAATCAGAGTTTTGTCTTTTCTGGCTGCTCTAGTGGAGAGACAGGGACATGGAGTTCTGGCTTGCAGTTTTAAGCACAGGCAGTGAGATTTGTAGTGATACTTGTGCCAGGATTTCTGTATGTGAGAAGACTTAATGAGGAACTTCCTGTTCTACTCTTGAGAGAGGAGGGAAGTGGGGAGTGGGGAGTGGGGTGAGGGTGTCGGGGCCGATGTGCAGCCCTGTAATTACTGAGAAACAGTGATGCGTGATTTGGGTTCAATTTGTTCATTTAATAAGTATCATTTAAAAAATTGGGGGAATAAATCTGAATATGCAGGTTGTGCGCATATCTTATTTAACTCCTATTTCCATCATTGGACAGGTTTCATAGCTCACACACCTGTTTTTCTTACATGAGAATGTAGCGAATGTAAGCTGCTATTAGCAGTTAGTCTGGATGGTGGATCGTACATGTGATCTGTATCATTACTACCATATTAAGTTCTTTATTAGCCATGACATGATGAACATTGCTGCGTGTGGGTTACTCGTGGTGACCGACGTTCTCTAGATATAGTTGCTATAAGCACTGAATCAAACTGTTCCAGAACATACAAACATTTACAGATGAACATGATCGAATCACTTCTGAGAGACCTGATCAGCAGTACGAGTAGCAGCGGTGAAGTTTATTGGGCTTTGATGATGTTCTTGGGGAAAATAGAACTGACACTGAAGTATGATCAGAAATAAAAAGTTTTACTGATGGCAAACTTGAAAACCTGAACTAAAAAGTTTACATTTCTAAACAGAGATTAAACTGAAAGTTTACATTTCTACATACAGAGACTAAATTACAAGTTTACAATTTAAAGGATTCAGAAAGCCTGTGATTAAACAAATAGAAAATCTTTACAGTCCTAAACAATGGGAATAAACAAAATGCAGTCATATAGACTGGGACTGAAAAGGTCTTTGTACTAAAAACTGGGACAATTCGAGAGATTTCTAGTCAATTCATTTTAATTCAATGTTATTTGTTTAGCGCTTTTAACAGACATTGTCACAAATGTCGCAGCATCACAGAAGTATTTAAATTCTGAATATAAATTATGAATCTATAAATTTATCTATATATATCCCTAATGAACAGCCTGTCCTAAAGACTGGGACAAAAAGTTTTCAAACCAAAAGACTAAGGCTGGACTTAGAGGACTTTAAGTTTATCGTGTAATATTTTTCCCATACACTGTTATTAAACACCTTGAAACGGTGAAGTAAAATAAAATACAATAAGTGCTTTTCAGTTGAGTTTTTATTTTATGAAGGTAATGTTTTGTGCTGAGAAGGTCTTATGCAGTTAGGACATGAATAATTTTTCTTCAGGGCTTCAGGGACATATTTTAGACTTGCACAGAATACAAGATCTGCCAACGCCGCTTCATCTGAAGCAGAAATCAGGTGAGGAAAATGTGCTGTATTTGTGTTTATTGTTAAACCTGTTGTCACGACACCTTCACTAAGGTATGAAACTGATTCAAACTCGAGGACACGGAGTTTACACTGTGCTCGCTGATATAATTCTGCTCCAAAAGCTTTAATTCATATAATCTGTGTGCAATTTGGAGATAATCATGTAAATGATTTAAAAAGTAACTATTAAACTATTATAACTATATAAAAAGTCACTATTTAATAAACAAAACTGTGTTTGATTGCTAATGTCCCTTACTATTAATCATACTTTTTGAAAGTTAGGAAACCGTATGCTAGCTAGCAAGCTATGATGATGATAAAAATAACACTTGGTTAAGTGATGCCGTTCAGTAATATGTTACGAGACGATGTCGTTGATCGGTTTATAAATCAGTTCCAACCATCAGGTATGAAGTTTCTGTTTGAGACCCAGTATTATCATCATCCGGAATGCCAGAATTAGCCTAATCTCCCCAAACATGCTATATTATTTTCTTTTACACTGCACTTCAAGGCTGTGGGAGAAAAAGTGAAACGAGCATGATCTGCACGTAAAAAAACATCACGGCATCCCACAAAGTTCTGTTTTAAGGCCGCTCTTAGTTGTCATACAATAGCGGTGTTAATAATGAAAGATTTTCTGCTCAATCTCACACCCTCAAGAAGCTGTGACCTTACCGTCATCACATCACCATCGAGCTCTGATCACACACTGCGGGGATGTAGCATTCTGATTAGCATCTCGCCCAGCCTGTTATAGGTTTAGGTTTCACTCTTTGCCTGATATTGTTTGTGGTAAAGAAGTAATGCAAGTGCACGGAACATAACGATGTACAGAAAACAGGAGGGGGGGCCAATACTTTGCGCAGCACAGCAGATAAGTTACAGTCAGCGATTGAACATGTAATAAAATGTTCAGTGAGCGTATAATCAAGACTGCACAGAATATATATCTTAGCAGTGAAACACAATGCCACTGTCTATATCTGTGTCTGGATATAAACCCAAAGTGGGCGTGGCCTAAACTTTACCACTATGTCCAAGTGTGAATTTGTCACTGATTCCCAGCCTCAGCTACATCACCAGAGAAGGTTTTGAAATCCTGCTCATGGAGTGATATTTGTGCCTGCCTGTGAATTAGAAAGTTGGTTCTGTTTCTCAAAGTATAAACAAACTAGTAGCTGGTAACAGTAATGTGACCCCGTGACCCCACACACACACACACACACACACACACACACAAGAGCTATGCTTGAGTGCTCGCAGTGGTGCATAGTTTGCTTCTGAATCATTCTGTGTGGCTGGTGGATTAGTGTGTGTGTGTGTGTGTGTGTGTGTGTGTGTGTGTGTGTGTGTGTGTTTGATCTGTCAGAGCTTGCATTGTCAGGATGTTCTGCGTTTGTTCACACTGCCACACACTCCTCCTCCTGCTGTCAGAACAAAAAAAATGCATGTTTGTGTCTTGTCTTATAACAGTGTGGTCGTGTGTGTGCAGTTATAGTAACCATATTTTTCTTATACTACCATATTTACAGGACTGGACGAAATGCCCCTCTAGAATACGCTGTCCTTAGACTGCACAAGTCCTCGTCAGCTCTGCACTCTGATTGGTCAGAAGGTTTTGATTAGTTTTCTATAACAGCAGCTCTGGATTATATTAATGCGCTTGCTCTGATATGTTACTGTTGCTATAGTAACAGCTCACTCACATGGACCCGTACGTAAGCTGTTTATAAAATGCGTGTAATCCTTGATGTGGTGACTTTCTGTAAGGACACAAGTGTTTCTGTGTGAAGGAGTCTCCAGAGTCGGCGCTTTCTAACAGTCAGAGGTAAAGCTGGAGCTGTAAGTCATCAACGTACCGAGTCTGAGAACAACAATCGAGCAAAATGCTGATGTTCCAGATGTGCCATTGTTAAACGATGTTATGTTCTCCTGCAGAACGCACACATTTGTCTGATTTCAAATAAAACGTACAGATAGATTTCTACACGACCAGCATCATCGAAGCTGCACACATGAACGCAGGCTCTATAACAGACTTTATAAAAAAATGCAAGAACCTTATTCATGACGTGCTCAGTAAATCCCTGGTGTACCAACTGACCACTCGACTCCTTTTCAGTGACATCAAGTACCTATTAATATAAACATTTATACATGTCACTAAACATATCTAAGAAATCTGTCTTTGCTCTGTATAATATCACATTGTTCAGAAAATAAACTTGACATGGTGATACAGAGTGACTCCATCAACCCTAATTATTACCAGTTTCCTCACGTACATACAATCACTTTCATCTTCCTCTCTTTGAATTAGCTCTCTAATTGCTTTTTATGATCTTTGATACGTGTAGGAGGTAACGTTTACTTATTCTGTCTCTCTCGCTGTATGCCTATACGCCTGATCATCATCTTGTAGTTATAAGAGCCTTCAGGGAAAAAAAACACCATTTGTTCATTAACATTGCCCACACATGCAATTACTCTTATCAGCTTTACTTTGCATTAATTTCAGTTTGTTTACTGTGTGTTTAACAGGTAAAGTTTAGTTTACAGCCTAAATCAGGGGTCTCGGCTCTTATCTGCAGAGGGCCGGTGTGGCTGCGGGCAAATTGGAGGCACATTTGCTAATTGATGGGAGACTAGGGTAAAGCCTGAAACAGCTGAAGACTCCTGGCCTGAAGCCTAGAACAGAAAAATATCCGTTCCAAATATTAATGCTGTGGAAATCTGGTTTAAGTGAATATATCCTAAATAGGTGCGGCAGATGACGCTCCTCGTCCGTTCCGAAATGGATAATGACATCAGCAGGATGTCTGGGTCAGGTTCCTTCGGACACAGAAACATTGAAATAAACAAGTAAAAAGTGATTGGCTGCCTGTAATATACGGGATTATCTTAGATATGACTAATAGCACAACCTCAGGTTCTCTGATTCATGACTCGAACCTGACTTGGATGCTATGATTCAGTACTAGGCTCAGGTTCAGGTACTCTGCACTCGGACTCTGTGGCTTGGGAGCTTTGCAGCTTCAGAACCTGGACCCGACACCGATTTGTCTGGGATTCTTGACTCGGACTGTAAGGACTCAACTTGTACACATTAATACCTTTTAGTTTTAAAACTGTTTTAAAATGAAAATGATCTCCGTCCAGACGAATGTTTTCGCTCCGTATCAGAAATGATCTACATCCAAAACGTGTACGTGTCCATTCACGTACAACCAGGAGTCTACTCTGAAGTTGGTTGCTTAGTTGCAGATCGCTGGAATAAAATCTCGCCTCCTGCGTATGTAGGCAGCTGTAGCCTTATAAAATACAGAGTTTACCTGCACAACAGCTGCAAGTAAAGACAACAAAGTCAGCAACGCTTATAATTCTTTATCCACGCTGCCTTCCCTGCTGGGAGTTAAGGCTGATGCCGTTTGTTTACTTCTGGACGATGTAAATAAATGTTTACAAATATTTGGTTTGGAACAGATCAGCATTCAAACATTAGATAAATAACTGCATGCTTTCTGATCTGGATTCCCAGCTGAGGTGTGTGAGCCGTCAACTATAAATCAACAAATAGAAATCAACGTTATTCAAATGTCACGCTCATCACTGTCGGGTTTCATCGAGATTGCAACGGTGATGCAACATTTATTTAGCATTGAGATTTCAGTCTCAACCATAGCAATGATTCAGATGGAAAACCAATATATTTCCAACGTCGTATGCTAGCTGTGATGCTATAGAACAACCTTAAATGTCAGGATAAAAACAGGGATACACGTCTTAGCGTCAATCGCACACACACTTTTATCAGATCTGCAATTATTGTCTCTAGGTCTTCAGCTTCACCGTCTTGTTTACTGGCTTTCATGTCTCTGCTTTCATTCGGAGAAATTTTGCCTTCATGATGCAGGACGACGTTTCTGAGCACAGGATCGAGCCGGAGCATTACTGACAGACTTCAAGAGCGATTAACACACACAAACACACACTCAGAGAGCTGTCAGTGAGGATCACCAAGCAACAACGAATAAACAAATGAATAAATAAACGAAATTACAACTGGCTAACAATTGCGGACCATTATTTGTAGCTAGTTGTTGTTAGCACAGTGTGTGTGTGCATGTGTGAATAAAGAGACGCTCCGTTGTGTCTCAGACTGCTGATTTAGGTAGTCTAATAAAGTGTGAAAGGGGTCACATGACCTACAGCAAGTTTATAATCCACTAAAAATAACTCGTATTAGCGATTGATTTTTAAAACGACAAACGCTCACGCCGCAGCGATCGAGACCGGGCCGTCTGTGATGCTCTTAGTGGAAAGTGAATTTAAATTAGATGGAATTTTCATCTTGTCAGTATGACAGCGATAACGTCAGCGATGGAGGATCAGATACGAGGAAATGTTTTTACTGAACGTCTTTCATCGATAAAAAGACTTTTAAAAACCTTTTAGCATTGAACTCTGATAAGAGCCACTTTCAGAAATGAGGTTTAATGGAGTTCTTCTGTACTTCACAGCAAACTGCAGTTGTTAAAGAACTCGTCCAACAATTTCACCTGACATTTACCTACATGTGGGAAAAGACGGCTGCATGTCATTCAAGAACTTGGAATAAAAAGAATAATCACTTCCTTAAAGTGCACTTAAAGACGCAGTTTCTCATTGCTACGAGGTACAGAAGAGATTCTGCAGCTTAGCATTTACATTATGTTTATTTTGAACTCATGACCGATCAGTAGTGCAACGTCGTAACCACTGAGCTAGCATTTATATAAATAAGTGTGTGGTGTATTTATAATAAAATCCTGAGTGATGAATGTAACAGCACCCCCCAGTGTTTTATTATTAAAGAACATTTATTATCCCTTTACAGTTACAATTAAATGTGTGGAACGTCCACAAAGCAGGATAATTCTGCGTTCACTAGAAACAGCCGATCCTTTAAAAACCGCAGCTTGTCAGGAAAGTTCCAGCTTTACCTCTGACTGTTACAAAGCGCTGACACTGGAGACTCCTTCATACGTGCTACAGAAAAGGAGCGTGCGCTTTACACGTCCCCGTGAACGAGATGTTGCTATAGAAACCTTAACGTATCAATATAAACCTGTAAAGCTACTGTCAGAGCCGCTGTTATAGAGAATTAATCACCACCTATAACTCTGACCAATCACAGTCCAGAACTCCGCAGTGCCGTGATTATCACACTTCACTCACAGGCACAAGAGATGACAAAGCCGAAGAGAAATATTTAAAAGAACATTCTTTATGGATGATGTGTATATATACACTTTCTGAAATGACATCATCGATCACATGATGAGAATCAAGACATAAAACATACCATGTAAGGATGCAAAGGCGAGCTGTCCTTCAAACAAGAGGGGCGGGGCGACGAACAGGAAATAATTACAGCTGAAACGCACACTGACAGAAATGAATCCTATGGAATTTTTTAAGGAACCTTTGAAGACCTGACCGGAGGATCTGTGAAATTCCAGAGGTTTCCTTCAACGTTATGCGTCAGTCACGGCTTGTTCACGTTTCTGCACCCTTATAGAAGCTCTCTCATTGGATTTGGGTTTCTATAAAATAGCGGACTGATGACCTAACCCTAACCTTAACCTGTTTTAAAATTGCTATAAATCAATAAAAAAATCTTTTCCTTTACTGCGAATATAAACATTGTTTCATCTCATTAAAGTGCTTATGCATGTGTCATTTAGTCCATGTTTACTTTTATATTAATAAATAAGTTTGTACATTATAAAACTTTATTTTGTTAACAAGTTTTTTCCATAAATATAATTATTCGGTGTTCGGCGCTTGTGCATGTGTAACGAACGTCGACCGCACTGGTGCCCATTTCTCTCCACTGAAAAAAGCCAAACAAATAAATAAATTAAAGTATAAATTAAAGTAATCCGCCGACGGTGACAATCGGCTCCACTGACAGGATATCCGTCTTCCCTGATTGGCCGAGAGATGTGGTCCTGAGGGCGTGGCTCTCTTTGTGATCGGACGGCTGTGAGGAGGCGTGGCTTTCCGGCCAGGCCGCTCTGTGACAGCCGTTAATCGGCGGAGGCCTCTCGTCCGGCACTTCCCCTCTGCCGCTGCTGCCCCGCCCCCTGCCCCGCCCTTTCCTGCACATGCTCAGTAGGTAGGTGAGCTCGGCCCTGAAGCTCTGGTTGAGCCAGCAGTAGATGAAGGGGTTGTAGCAGGTGGAGCTCATGGCCAGCCAGTGGAAGCTGAAGTACACGGCGTTGTTGGAGTGGATGGCGTGACTCGACAGCAGAACCACATAGCAGTTTAACGGGAACCAGCACACAGCGAACACCAGAACCACCAGCACCAGCATCTTGATGGTCCGTTTCCTCTTCCTGCGCTGGAGGAAGTATTGTTCGCTGGTGACGTCACCGATGGCGTTACGACGCCACAGACGACGCGCCACGGCCGAGTATGCCACCGTGATGATGAGGAGCGGCAACACATACAGCAGGATGAAGGTCGCCAAGTCCAGGTACTGATGGTACAGTTCAGATGGGTCAGGAAAATCCGGCACACACAGAGAGCGAACGATGTCCTTACTGCAGAGAGAGAGACAGAGAGAGAGATAGAGGGAGAGACAGAGGGAGGAAGAGAGAGAGAACAGAGAGAGGG
>JAQQZR010000018.1:311109-323379 GCA_030068235.1 Notoglanidium macrostoma | reverse complement strand
TGACTGACAGCAGCATCACTGACAGCAGCGTGACTGACAGCAGCGTGGCTGACAGCAGCATCACTGACAGCAGCGTGACTGACAGCAGCGTGACTGACAGCAGCATCACTGACAGCAGCGTGACTGACAGCAGCGTGGCTGACAGCAGCATCACTGACAGCAGCGTGGCTGACAGCAGCGTGACTGACTGACAGCAGCATCAATGACAGCAGCATCACTCACAGCAGCATCAATGACAGCAGCGTGACTGACAGCAGCGTGACTGACAGCAGCGTGACTGACAGACTGACCATTGGCGCTGATCCGAGTGGATCTCGAACTGACAGCAAACACAATTCCAGAAATAACTAAGAATAAACACGTGAATGCTCCTCCGAGGCGCTGCAGGGTTTCACTTACACACAGAACAGAAAAATAATAATCCAGAAACTACACAAAACCTTCTGGAGCTGTGAAAAAAGCAAATCTAGGACCCTTTTTCAATTGTGCCTCTAGGGGAACCCTTAAAAGGTTCTTAAGTGGAACCATACAACAGAGTGCTTCCATATGAAACACTTCCACCCTTTAGGAACATTAGAACCCTTGAGCAGAGTCTTTCAGGCATGTGAGAGATTTCAGGTGTGTGTGTGTGTGTGTGTGTGTGTGTGTGTGTGTGTGTGTGTGTGTGTGTGTGTGTGTGTGTGTGTGTGTGTGATCACTAAATGAGGACCTGAATGAATTAATCCTTTAAAATCTTATCTACCTGTTTTCTTTGACATAAAACAAATTTGGTAAAAAACAGGAACGTTACTTTATAATTCAGTAATAAACTATTTATAAACATTTAATAGCTAATTAACTAATTAAAGCTCCACTGGAACTCTGTACATATAATTACTGAACATTCTGAACCTTTTTGGCCAAATCACCGTCTTTCAGTGAAAATATTTCTAAATATCATCATGCCACACTGCTGCGCTCTGATTGGTCAGAAGGTGTTGATTGAACTATAAAGGGATAAAAAGTGTGATGTGTCGATCTTTAATGAATAAAAGGTTTAATCGTTAGTAAGTTGCAGTGTTGAAAAGGAATAAAGTGCTGCTGTTACAGGAAAACCATCAGCGTCATGCTCCTCCTGCGTTACGCATCAAACCGTAGCGAGGTGAGATGAAGCAGAACGTGGTGATGATGATGACGGAGTCGTACCTATTTTGATGGATGACGAATAGGTTGAACCAGGCGTCCTCGTCCTCGCGGGGGCGGAGCATAGTCACCTGGTTATTAACAAACATCCGGTAGAGCCTCTCGTCTGGGATCGAGCCTGCACAGAGACATTACAGTACGAGTTTCATCACATCAGGATACTGCCATTTCTCTATCCTGAATATTAGCCCCGCCCCAAAGCAGCATGGAGCCCAGTGGCTCCGCCCCCTTCCTTTAAACACAGTCTCATGCAGGAAAAAAAAGCTCAAAACATTACAGGGTGTGAAAAGTCAAGCAGGAGAAGGACATGGAGTAAAGTGAGACTGTGTGTGTGTGTGTGTGTGTGTGTGTGTGTGTGTGTGTGTGTGTGTGTGTGTGTGTGTGTGTGTGTGTGTGTGAGTAATTCAGTAACAGAGCTCTGTGAAAATGCAATGAGAGCGCCTTATAATCCACTCATCGGTACTTTATTAAAAATATTATTAAAAAACCAGGTCATATTATGGGCCATGAACAGACACTCACACACACACACACACACACACACACTTGTTTAAATCCTTTAGTAAGTAAAAGGGGAAAGAATCCTGTTTCCAGCCTGCACTATCGCATTATAAAGCATTATTAAACAGCGACAGCCATCAGGCAGTGTGTGTGAAGTGTGTGTGGTGTTTCAAAGAATAAAGTGTGTAACACAAGCAACACAACTCATACAAACAGAGCTGATAGCAAAAGTTTGCACCCCCTTGATTATTTGGTGGGAAAAATAAATAAATAAAAGAATGTGAATGTGCCTCATTAATGTGTTTAAGAACTTAAACCTGTTTCATGTTCACTCTGTAAAAGCTGATGTAAACTCTCGAACAGTCGGGTCACTGCTAGTGTGAGCGAAGGATTATTCTCACCGGGATGAAAGAAAACACGTGCACAGACCCAGAAATCAGGATGGTAGTAGAGGTGTAACGATGCAACACGATGCGAAAATGGGAAGATTGTGCCAGATCATATCAGATGATACCAAATACGTTCTCCACGTCCTGCACCTTTCCCGAGCAGGGAATCTTCTGTCCCCGATAGTCCCACAGCTCCGGATCGGACCTTCCGACACGTGTAACACCTTACACACGCTTACACGATGACGTTCCGGCTGGCAGGAAGCGCTGTGCAGGAGCTTTCTAACCGCACCTCGTCCCTGCTGCTGCCACCTACAGCGTCTCAGAGAGAGCCGCCGGGTTTCTATTCTTATTCTCATGTTTGGAGAATTTATTTATTTATTCATTAATTAATTAATTTAATTATAAGACTGGTGAATCTGTAGTACATTTTGTTTGCTCTGTTGGTAACCAATTTTAATTTATTTAGCTGCACACAGACAAATTCTTCTTCTTCGTTCACATTTTGTTAAAAATGTTCTGAGAATCACACTGAGCCGACTCGTGACCGGAGTGTATCGTTACACTCGCACACCGCACACGTTCTAAAGCTCTAAAATGACTGATCTGTCCATCTGGTTCCAGGGTGAAGAGTTAGGTTTGCTGTTTAATTATAAGTTTTATAAAATGTTTTGAATGGCAAAACTGTCAAGTCCAAGAAGTCATTAGCGTTTACAAGATAAAACTACAACAAACTATTAAATCAAAGTTTTTGCCAAAGTTCACTCCCTGCTGCCAGCGCTGTCATTTAAAGCGGGTAATTATTCATTTCTCATAGACGTGTGAACGCCGCGTCAGTCCGCTGCCAGGTACAGAGTTATTTATTTATTCACAGAAAACACAGGAGACGAAGAACACACACAATACACAATCCTTTAACATGTGCTGTGAAGTTTTATATCAGAAAACTGGTGTGTGTGTGTGTGTGTGTGTGTGTGTGTGTGTGTGTGTGTGTGTGTGTGTGTGCGCGTGTGCGCACGTGTGTGCACGTGTGCATATATACAGGTAACTACCAGGTGCGTTGGAAGGAAAAGCTGCTGACCATCTATTTTAGATCAAAGTTTACATGCACACTGTCTTATACATTGCTCTGTAGGTGAGTGATGAAGGTGAGTGATGAAGGTGAGTGATGAAGGTGAGTGATGAAGGTGAAGGTTACGTCTCACCGAGGCCGTAGAGAGCGATCTTGGTGCTTCCTTTCTGCAGCAGTAGGGGGCTGATCTCCACTTTCTCCACCGAACGGCTGCGACCAAAATGATTGACCAGACCAGCGCAACTCAACACATCCAGCGCACACAGACCATCAGCCTGAGACACACACACACACACACACACACACACACACACACACACACACCATGATATATAGAGTACATCCATACATATCTAAGCATTATTATTTTTAAATTGTTTGTTTGATATTTTACGTTTTATAACACACACCAAAACGTATTTAACGTCCTCACACAGTTACACACTCCACAACTACACAATAAGTCATTTCAGTTTCATAAAACTCTGTCCATGAACATGTAAAGGTCAGTGGATTAAATATCCATACACCGTGACACACACACACACACACACACACACACACACACACACACACACACTCCTCAGGTGATGTGGGAGATCGCACATCAGAAATATGAGCAGTCTCATTTACAGAATGACTCACAGTGTCCAAAACTAATAATAAACTGTCTTTAGATAAACTCTCTATTTTTTCAGTCGGTTTACTGATGCAGAATTACGCAGGTCTAATCTAACTAATCTAATCTAACTCAGTCTCGTTTTTCTACACTCCGGAAAATCAGTCTCTTTTGTCGCGCATCATATTCACATTTTACAGTTAATATTAGCGCTGATGATGAGCCCCGTATCTACAGCATTACCCTCAGGCCAAGAAGATAATACCCTCCTCACTGCAGGGCAGACGTGGGTGTGGGGGCAGATGTATTATATACATATGTTGGGGTAGATCATTGTGGCTGTGGGTACAGATGTGGGGGCAGATGTATTATATACAGATGTTGGGGTAGATCATTGTGGCTGTGGATACAGATGTGGGGGCAGATGTGTTATATATAGCAGGGTGGAAACAGTGCAGTAATTACTGTAATTCAGACGATTGTCCTTTTGTTCACTAGAAAAGAAAGAGAGCCGGAAAAAGACGGGAAAAAGACGCTGATATAAATAAACAATCGCTCTCAACCTTTAAATCTTTAAATAAATAAATTCCACAAAATGTGACTGATTTTTAAATCTGTACCAAGACAACATTTTTGACTCGTTTTTGTTTTCCTCCCACGTGGGATGGGAGTTTTGGATCTGGCGACCCTGCATACAGTCCTAATAACTGGGGGACGTGCAGTTTTAAGAAAACAATCAACTTATTTATCATGTTAAAGACCTGAGACATTTCTAAAACTCTCTCTCTCTCTCTCGCTCGCTCGCTCGCTCACCCCGGTCGGATCGTCATGGTTCCCGTGAACGCTGAATATAGGGATAGAGACGTTCAGGTTCTCGTCCTGGTAGTTCACCCACGGGAACCTGAGAAATCAAACACGGCACATCTCAGGTCTCTCAGAGGTTCATACACACACGCTTGGGAGATGAATAACATTGTTAGCGTTATGACGTACTTGCTGTTGCCGAAGTTAACGGCCTGATCGCTGATGATCTCGAACAGGATGGGTTTATCGCCCATGCAGTACTTCCTCATCACCTCCATGCAGCTGTGCAGAGCTTTACGCGACGGCTTGTTGTCATGGAAGAGATCTCCACCCAGCAACACAAAGTCCACCTGACACACAGGGAACACGCCGTGTGTGTGTGTGTGTGTGTGTGTGTGTGTGTGTGTGTGTGTGTGTGTGTGTGATGAAGAACCACTCAACAGTGACAGTGTGGAAATGAAAGACATTTGGTCCTAATAATTCAGAGCTACTTGGACATGACTTCAGAATAATTAGCTATTAAAAATGACAATATTCATTTACACACGCGTTCAGATTGGAGCTTCAGTTTTAATGAACCCATGGTTATGACATATCTATTCACAAGACCCAAGAGCAATAAAACTTGCATGAAGTTCTTCTCTGAAGTTCATATCAAAGGAAGCAGAAAGAAGGGATTGGCTTGCACTTTTCTGAGCAGTGAATAAGAACAACACTGTGGTAAATAAATAAAAACATGAGGTTCACATTCGAACGCAACACTTCACCCAGAGCGTTACACTGCAGCTAACGCCGCTAAGGAAGGTTTATCTACTGCGTCTATCTATTAACTCTACTGTGCATCTATATACAATATACAGCCAAAAGTATGTGCTCCCCTGACCAACACTTCATATGTGTTTTAATTTTGTTTAATGTGTTAATAATTTAAGAATTGGTACATACTTAAACAGTCTACAATGATACACTGATTTATTTACTTTCATCATTAAAGATATAAAAGCTCTAAAGCTGGAAATGCTATCTGTAGCCTGGGTAAAGCTGACCATAGACACCCAATCCTTTTCCGTTATTTATCAGTATTTAACTGCACTAATAAAATATCATGATGTCCTGAATCAGCTTTTGCTGTCATGATGGAAAAGTTAACTAGTTCTGTGCCTCGGGTACTCGTGTCCAGTCCATGTGCATTCCTTACGTCATTCTGTTTTGCGCTCTTCATGATCTCGTCAAATGTCACGAACGTGTCATTGCCTCTGACAGCATCCTTCTCCAGGTAACCCAGGTGGATATCGGTGGCGACGAGGACCTTAAACGTGTCTTCGTCATCTCTAAAAGGCAAACGGAGAGGAATAAACAGTCGTGGTTATGATCACAGGTCAGAAAGAAGCTGTTTTAGTCTATATAAAGCCACACATCCGCATTCATCTCAGGTTCTCACTGAACATGACAGCCTGCCATGAATCAACACAACCTGTGCACCTACATTGTATTTCCTGATGACGTCATGTTGATTACGTCGGCTGAGCTGTTTAATGAATGAAATAGGGTTCAAACTGGAAGTGAACCTGAGGACAGAGAAATGCAAACAGCTTGTGAGGTGCAATTACAGTTTTACCATAAATATCATTATTTTTTTCCTGGACAAGAGACTGTTTCATGTACTAGTCCAGTTTATTTATCAGATAGTTTAGTGTCTTTTACAGTGCAGTAAAACAACTAGCAAGAAAGTCAGATAAAAATGTTTCTAAGCACAACGTTGAAGTGAACTTTAGCTTTTATAAATATGAAAGTTTTATAAAACTATTAATAATTTATAATTGAAAAAAAAGCTGCAAATATTACAGTGCGCATTTACCTCACATCTACCGACACAGAGAAACGAAAACATACACACGCATGAATCTTTTGTCCCGGAAGTACTCAAAACGTGTTCGCGCGAATTGTTGAGCATCACCGGAAATGTAGTTCTATTTCCTCACAGACGCGCATATGCGATAGTGAAATGAACTACATTTCCCTGGACTTCAAAAGGACGCGCTAGTTTAATAGAATATTAACGTAGATTGGTGTTACAATTTATTTATAAACAAGGTATGTTTTCCTCATTAATCACAAAAAGAGGATTAAATGTACGTTACGAACGATAAAGATATTTTTGGCCTTGAAACGCCAGCACTGACGTCTAGAGGATACTCGCGAGCCGCTCACTGATTGGACTGTGCGCTAGAATATTAGCCAATCAGCAAGCAGAACGAGGGATTTGCGTCCTGATCCAGGAAGTGATTGAGCGTGTGTCTCCGAAATGTAGTTTTTTTTTTACTTACCGCTCCTAAAACATTATCGTTACGTTACCAATACATCTAATTTCAAAGCAGGACTATAACTTTACACTGAGATCATAATTAAGCTCTATTGAAATTCTCTTAATCCTGTGTTATAGCACTGGTAAGTCCTGTCGCGAGAGTAAATAAATAACTAAGAGGCAAATTAATTAGGTGAACCTGAGAAAATGCTGCTAGTAGATGTAGACTGTTAGATGTAACTGTGCTATTTCCTTCACCTATATATTTTAATGCATGAATGCATGTTAACTTTTTTTTTTTTTTTTTGAGAAAGCATCTATATGCACCTTTCTTTCCTTTTCTTCTTCTTCTTTTTGCTCCTCACGCAGGTCATGGAGTTTCCAGAAGGCTTTAACCAGCTGGAGCTGTTAGAAACCCACGGCCACATGATCCCTGTGGGGACGGAGAGCGCCTGGGACGAGGAGGAAGACAGCAGAGATGATGATGAGGAGGAGGAGGAGGATGAAGGCCAGCACAGCGAGGAGTGGTACCAACAACAGGAACTCGAACGAAAAGACGATCCAGTAGAGCTGATGCTCTGGGCTGCTGAGAAGAACCGAGTAAATGAGCTTTATCTTTATGATCGTATGAGGATCGGTGCATGATGTGATCATATTTAAAGATCGACTTTTTTTGTTTCCTTATTAATTCGTTTCTTCTTTGCTGAGCTGCTTACTTCCTTCCTTTCTTCCTTCTCTACTTACTGCTGTACTTAAATCTTTCCTTATACACTTCTTTCTTTCTTTCTTTCTTTCTTCGCTTACTTGCGTAAGCGCTTTATCCGGAACACTTGGTGCAGGTGCAGGTTGCGATTCACGCTGGAAGAGACGGGTAAAAAAAATGCTTCCTGAGAAAACAAACAAAACTTGAAAAACAAAAATGTAAATGCTGCTGCAGTCAATATCGCCATGTGTGTTGTAGAAGTTATGCTAATATCATTCACCCTCACAGCATACTTTAGACATTTAGGATCCGCCCACATCCTTTTGGAAAAGGCCACGCCCAGAAACCCAGAGCACCCACACAGGTCATCCATCCATCCATTATCTATAGCGCTTTATCCGTCTGGGTCATGGGGAAGCTGGAGCCAATCCCAGCATCTTCAGGCGAGAGGCGGAAGAATCTGCATGTCTTTGGACTGTGGGAGGAAACCGGAGCACCCGGAGGAAACCCACGCATGCACGGGTTAGAATGAGAGAACATGCAAACTCCGTACAGAAAGGCACCCTGGGTGACCCGGGGATCGAACCAAGGACCTTCTGGCTGTGAGGCGACAGTGCTAACCACTGTGCCGCCCCCCACAGGTCATTCCTGGTTAATGTGGAGGCGAAACTTATGGCCCCCGAAAAAACACAATGCGGAGATTAGTGACGTTTGCAGTTTGTGTTTTTATTAAAGGAGACTTGTGTGAGTGGGAGAGTAGCATAGACACAGAGCTGAGCTGCGTGTGTGTGTGTGTGTGTGTGTGTGTGTGTGTGCACATAGAGTGCCTCAGGGTGCAGTGGGAAGGTCTCCGAGTCAGCAGTCTTTACATTTCTCATGGCTTCAGGTTTATTTGTGTTTTAAGGTAATTATTATGGGATGTCAATCTCTGTGTCTGATATAAAGACATGACTGCAGTCTGGACAGAGTGGATTTCAGAAACACACACACACACTCACACACACACGCACACACACACTCACACACACTCACACACACACACACACTCACACTCGGCCATCTGTGTGTTGAATATCATGATGTGTTGTTGTGGTTAGTTGTGACGCTAGTTACTGGTGAACTGTTTACTTATTCGAAAAATAATTTGCGCGTGTGTGTGTGTGTGTGTGTGTGTGTGTGTTTCGAGACAGAAGCAACTTTTAGATATTAATGTTTTTTAAATATTTAATCATATTGAACAGAATGATTGAACAGAGTCATTTTATATCCAATATGTGCACATTCATTAATATAAAATTTTATAACTTTACAGTTAAAATATTAATTCTATACATTTTATTACTATATTGTTTTGGAGAATTTAGATTTCAAATGATTTCAAAAGTTTATATATTCTTTTATTTATTGAAAACAATGTAAATAATTTTTTTTCAAGTTTGCTCTTTTTAATATTTGTCTTTATTTTATTGTATATTTGTGTGAAACGTGTCTGTAGTTGTCCACGGTGGAGCGCCTGGCCGCGTCCGATCCGTCCCTCCTTAATTGCCGTGACGACGACGGTTACACGCCTCTCCACCGTGCGTCGTACAGCGGCCACGCCCTCGTCGTGTCGTTCCTCCTGGACTCGGGCGCTGATCTGCACGCCAGGACGGTGGACGGCTGGACGCCTCTGCACAGCGCCTCCCGCTGGGGACACGCCGCCATCGCATCAAGTCTCCTGCGGCGGGGGTCGGAGGTCAACGCCATGACAAACGGTCAGCTTACACCCCTGCAGCTCGCGGCGGGAAACCCTGCAGCGCTGCAGACCCTGGAGCTTCTGCTGTCGCAGCGCGCCCTGCAGGCGGGACTCAGGAACAGCGCCGGGGAGACGGCGTACGACATCGCGCTCAGGAAAACGGCACACTGCAGCCTGTTCGAGGTCACCGAGCCGTGCAACAACGTCTACTGACACCCAGTTCCACGCCGTTATTTCCCACATAAAGGAGCAGGAAACAGGGACCGAAACGCTGCTCTGACTGCAATAACACGCATCAGTAATGAAACTCAAGGTTACTCGGGAGCCACTGAAGCTCACACAGACAGCATCATTCCGATATCCGCTCACTCACTCACAAACATTCTCCAGTATCAACAAGCTGGACGTGTTTCATGATTAATAATCCCAGACTGCAAACTGGGAACATCTTAAACATAGAAGGTAAAACTCAGCAGGAAGAGTTCATCACTCGCAGCGAGAGAAAATTCCAGCTCTCATGTTCAGGCTGTTGTTCTTAACGATCACAGAGACTCAGACTGAGTGCAAACTACAGCTGGGAATAACGCAACACGCTAACACACTGCACTTTTACTCCGATCAGCTGGCTGCGTCTGGTAGCTGAAGTGCAGGAGCGCACACGCGTGCCGCTATCTACACCGTGGAAACACACAGAGTGAAACAAAATGGTGACTGATGAATTAATACTCCGTTCGTTACTCATCTCAGGATCAGTGTTGAGGAGTACCACAGAACTCACACTCGGTGTGATAGAATGGTGTTAATCAACGCATCCCTAACGCTTCACTGAGAAACTGTAATGTTCAGGAAATATAACATGTTTATACACAGCCTCGTGTCCTAAAGCATGCCATATGGATGAGTTTTTTACACTTTTTTTTTATTTTTTTTATTTATGTTTCCTCTTTTCTTCCCAAAAACAAATGGGCCGAGCGCTGAACCATGTGGAACCCCTCGTGCACTAGTAAACACTGATAAAGTCTGGATTCAGGATGGACATTTGGACAATCAATAAATGATGAACAGGAAGTGAATTATTCTCTATTTGCTTTGTTTTGTGGTAGCTCAGTGGTTAAGCTGTTGAACTAGTGATCGGAAGGTTGTGAGTTCAAATCCTGGCACCGCCAAGCTGCCACTGCTGAGCACGGCCTTTACTTAAACTTCACTTCCTGTATAAAATAAGATGTATGTAAGTCGCTCTGGATACGGGCGTCTGCCAAATGACATAAATGTAAATGTTTTGTTTGATTTTTAAAAAAAAGCATGTTAAAAAAACATTTGATTAGCTGCGATTTTACTTCCACATAATTGCAATAAACATTTTTGGTGTAGCCCCAAACAGCCATGTTCTGTAAGACTGCATCCATTTTCATTTTCAGCGTCTAAAGCGTTCTGGCTAACATGCTGCAGGGGAGACGACGCTGCCTGATCGGCTGAAAATAGGCAGAATTCCAGGATGAGCAGCCGCTCACACTCGCACACACTCACACACACACCTGGGGCAACTTAGAGCAGTCAGTTTGGCCTGTCGGAGGAAACCGGAACAGCCGGAGGAAACCCCACAGGCACGGGGAGAACGTGTAAACTGGTCGAGCCGGGATCTGCGAGGCGACAGTAGCGTACACGCTAACATTTTTAATTAAAGCTTCGCTGTAATAAGCATTTTTGTACAATGCAATTCTCAATTTCTTGCAAATCTCATTCATATGAAATGACTGAGTTCAAGAAACTCGACAGTGTAATCAGTTAAGCTCGCAGTAGCTCATCAGTAATTAAAGGGTTTGGAGTCGATCGGCGGAGGTTCACATCAGTAAATATACACGAACTCAGGAGCGAGACCTGCGACATGAGCGCTTCAGACTCCAGCTGGATGGTCATCAACACCGCACCTCCTGCGAATGATTCATGAGTCCCTTCAGTCGCATCCGGCGCTGTAAACCAGGTGCAGTATGGGTACTGGTTTAACCAGCGATCAGTGCAGGGTTAAAGTCAGAGCGGTGCTGCGAGGCAGATTTATGCTCTTTCTGCAGAACCAGGCTTATAAATAATTAAAGAAAACTGCCAGCACTGTTCCATTATAAAACACACTCCTCTGTACTTTTCCAGTGATTCTGAGTCAGTGAGAAGGCACGCGCTCAGAAGGGGCTCTCCTGACACGGAGGCTTCAGAACGGCGTGATGTGAACGTCGAGCCAGAATCATCACACGCCGGCCTCGCTGTGCCACCAGCCGTCACGTCACTTCAGACACGTCTCAGAAATTCCGGCTGTGAGGATTCTGACACATCGATGTGGAGGAAATAAACACAAGGCACGCAGCAGACGTGTGAAACTGCAGTGAATACACAATCACCGCCTGGTGAAGCGGCAGAGGTGTTGACATGTAACGCACAAGAGAAGAGGAGAAAATGAAAGCAAGCACAGTGGGTGGGGTGGGGTTGGGGTGGGGTGGGGTGGGTGGGGTGGGGTGGGTGGGCAAGTTAATAATCATGATCTGAAAATTAAAGAGTGGAAACCCAGAAATGTTTTATATGTTACAGTGAACAATCTAAGACCAGGCAGAATGAATGTGTTTTGTGGAGAATAAATAAGCTCATTAAAGACAAAATCCAAAAATAAGGAAATGGCCAAAAGTATGACCCCTGACCATCACACCCACATGTGCCTGTTCCACAGCCACGGCTATTAACACTGCGTTATTCCCAACTTTGCCGTAAGCTCCACTCTTCTGGGAAGGTTTTCCACTAGAGTCCAGAGCCGACTGTGAGATGATCAGGCGTCCAACACCATTTAGCTGTATAGTTACGGAGTGTGAAGAAGGAAGTGAACTGCACAGTAAAGTGGTTAAAGGAGTGTGTGTGTGTGTGTGTGTGTGTGTGTGTGTGTGTGTGTGTGTGTGTGTGTGTGTGTGTGTGTGTGTGTG
>JAQQZR010000018.1:282368-296539 GCA_030068235.1 Notoglanidium macrostoma | reverse complement strand
AACAACTGGAGTAATCCAGATTATGTCAACAACCGCTCGACTAAGTAAAGAGAAACAACAGTCCATCATTACTTTAATACATGAAGTGACTTTTAAGTCATAAAAATAAAGAAAAAAACATTGAATTAGAAGGGGTGTCCAAACTTTTGACTGGTAGTGTATATCACAAAAGTTTAGACACTCACGTGTGGTGGTTTTTCAGACAATTCGACAAAGCAACATTTCACACTTATCAGGTCTTGGAGATTCGTTGCCATGTTTAACTGGAATGACAATCCCGAGAGGAAAAAACTCCGCTTTAAGCGCATCACATCACTCAGTGGAAATGCAAGTGTGTTCTGTCCTTTTTTTTAAAAAAAATAAAGCCTTCTATTTTGCACAAAACTGCAGTATAAACCCGAGGAACGTGTAATTAATTTCTCTGCTATAATACTATATATAATACTGTTCATCATCATCATCATCTTTCGGCTACTCCCGTTAGGGGTCACCACAGCGGATCATCTCTTTACATCTTTTCCCGTCCTTCGCATCTGTTACTCTGCTGTAATAGGATATAGCAAAGGAGTTGCACTGATATAGTAGTAAATATGTATAATAATTTTTTACAGTATTATGTATGGACTATTACTCTGCTACTATATCTGTCTATCTGTCTATCTCTCTGTCTGTGTAATGCCTGAAAGCATATTGTCTGAAAATAGTAAGATGGCTGTGCGTGTGTGTGTGTGTGTGTGTGTGTGTGTCTACACAGGACAAACTCATGGAGCCTGGTGATCACTGGATCCCTGATGATGTTGCTCAATGGCTCGATCACATCGGAATCCACCAGCAGCAGCCGTCTCTCGACATGCTGTATGGTAGGAATACACACACACACACACACACACACACACACACACACACACGCACATGCATACACAGCCATCTTGCTAGTTTTCAGACAATATACACTAGTACTAGTAGTAAAAGCAAAACTTTATATATTTTTTTAATTATTTGAAATACATGCTACACATTTTCAGCCCATTTCTTCACATGGACCAGCCAAATACCCGCAAAGTAAAAATGGCCATATTCTTCTATCATCATGGGAACATCTGGTCATCAGAAAGCTGCTAAAATGTGCACACACTCTCATACACATCATCGTTCACCTCAAACGAGTGTTTTTTACTTATTACTTTATAGCCTACAGAGAGAAAGAAAACTGATTGGACAAAGTGCACAGGTAAATGGAACTGTGTCAAGAGGAACACTGGGACAATAATTACTGAATAATTCATAATAGCTAGTAAATAACATGCTTTATGAATAACTGAATAATAAACAGGGGGTGTAAAGGGTTTAATAGCCACTTGTTTTCATTCAGGCAGTAAAATGTATTCTAATTATCATAGAGATATTTGGTCTTGAGAAAAACTCAAATAAATTAACTAATAAATAAATAAACCCAAAATAACAGACAAAAACTGAGCTAGTACTATCAAAATCGCACAAGTCATACAATCCTGTATAATGTACTTTAAACCGAATAACTAAATAAAAATCGGAGAATGTAATGTTTCATATGATTCAGTTAATTCATGTTAATTGCTAGATTTTCTGTCTCTTAATTACTTCCAGTGAAAAGTCATGGATCACTTGGTTGTTTTTCTGTCTGCTCAGTGCTGTTAGTCTTGATGTATTCGGAAAGAACCGGTTCAGTAAAGTGAGTTAAAGTGCTCAAAACTTTGGTGTCGACTCTTTTCGCGAGCGCGAATCACTGACCAATCACAGCGTGTCACACGAGTAAGGGTGTGGTTTTGGACGGAAGCGGGTGCAAAAAAAAGGGGAAAAGTTGGACAGACGTTAAAGCTAACGGTGCTGCTACAGGGTGATGAGAGGTTTTTTCTTTTCCTTTTGATAAGTAAGGATAGTAGACGTTGCTACAGACAAGAAAGCAAGCGTTTATGATTATTATAGGTCTGATGAGAAGCAGAAACTTATCTCGGACTATTTGCAGGGATCAGAAAGTTAGCTCAGCATGGTGGAGCTGAGCGTGCTGGAGATCCGCGCGCGCTCTCTCTCTCTCTCTCTCTCTCTCTCTCTCTCTCTCTCTGGAAAACAGGACTTCTTGGTGAAGACTAAACTCGGGTAAAGAGCAGAAAAATCCGACTTATTTTGTCCGTTTGCTCCTAGAATACATTATAAAGCAGTATTGAATAGTTATAGTGATGTGGAAATCTTGTCTGAGGTAAATTTAGCGGCTAACTCGGCTAACGGTATTATTAACTGCCACTGGCGCTCGTGCGCGTGTGACGCGGCGCCTTTTAACGGTCAGCTGTTGTGGAATGTAATAACGTCATTATATCTATCTGCTATAATATTATATATTAAATATATATTAACTATTTATAGTTATATAGTTATATATATATATAGTTATAGTACTGTATAGTATATATATATATATATAGTACTGTTACTCTGCTATAATGGTATATATGGTACATTTGCTCTGCTATAATAGTGTATATAGTACTGACACTATGCTATAATATTATACAGTACTAATAATATACGAGCACTATTACTCAACTATATCAGTATCTATAGTGTAGCGTGGTGTATAATCTACCCTAAAGCCTCTGAGAGGTCCTGAAGGTTCCTGCTCTGATGCACACTTCGCTCAGTGGCCGTCTCATATCTGCCTCTGTTTAATGTTGTGATGGCGCTTGCAAACATTTCCTGGAAATGACAGGAAACACAGAGCAGATCTGCTGAAGTCTGCCCTTTGGCCCGAAAAACAGAAAGAAGAAAGCAGCAGGAACTCACTTCACTGATTTCTCTATTTAAGTCTGGCTCTGAGAGGCAGGGATAACCGAACCCATGTCGCATGCCGCTTTACAGGAGACCAGAGACGGCCTTGGATGGCATTATCTCTTCAGTGTCGGACACAGTTGGTGTGTCAGGGCTGTTCAGTCCGTCGAGATAGGAGAGTGTTGCGATAGTGTCTGTGTCAAGACGTGTGTTTGGACCTAATGTATTTTGGTGTGCGCCTGCTCACTGCTCTCATTTCCCATTCTGGCATCTGAAACTTTCACCAGCTGGTGCGACTGCAGTGGGGTTTATAATTATAATCCTAAAATAGCATTAGGAATGTGATGGTGGTGATGGTCTCTACACACACACACACACACACACACACACACACACACACACACACACACACACACACACACACATTTCTCAGCTTGTTTTGTACTAGAGGAGGAGTCTTGAGTAGTAGTCTAGTCTTTAACTCCTCCTAAACTTTAAATACTCATGAAAAATTATGAGTTATATTCTTCCTGCCTGGAAATAGGTTCCGCCCCCATTTGAAGGAATAGACTATCTCCATTGTCATTGCATTTATTTATTATATTAACTGTTTGTTTACCTGTTCCTCTCCAGGTGAGGTCGCTCAGGTGTTCTCAGGCTCCATCATGCACAACAGCTCTGATGATTCTATTGTCGTTTCCGGGCCCGTTCTGCAGCGCCTGATGCAGGAAAACTTGCGCTATGGAAACGGAGTCGGTCCAGAAAACCAGGCCATGGCATCTCCTAGCAACCCCGCCTCCACAGAAGCTCTGCTCCCAGAGACTCAGCCCCGACAGGAGCCGCAGGGTCAGGAGCACCAGGTGGACAGCAGCTCCATGGAAAAGAATGCCGTAGAAGCACAAAGCACAGCAGCGAGCATCCAGGTGACTCTCACCGTCCCTGGGCTTGGAGCATTGGAGCTTCCTTCGTATGAGGAGGCTAAATCCCAGTCTCAGCTTTACAGAGGTCAGCAGGGTCAGAATGAAGAGCAGAACATGGCCCGTACACACACGCAAGTTCATAACACGGGTAACACGCTTACAAATCCGGGTCACACATATACAAGTGTAAAGAACACTAACCAGCTGCTTAGCAATCCAAATCCAGGCCAGATCCCACAAACTCAG
Organism: Notoglanidium macrostoma; assembly: GCA_030068235.1. Taxonomy (NCBI): domain Eukaryota; kingdom Metazoa; phylum Chordata; class Actinopteri; order Siluriformes; family Auchenoglanididae; genus Notoglanidium; species Notoglanidium macrostoma. The sequence goes on along the minus strand of JAQQZR010000018.1, from coordinate 292,571 downwards.
ATCAGTTTACAGCCAAACCAACACGTCCCCACCAGCACCAGCTCCTGTCCTCCGTCCCTCTCATCTGCTCCCTCGCTTTCCTCCTTCGCTCGCGCTGAAGGTCGTTCGTGGGTCCAGCGAGGGTTTATAGGCGTGGACGAAGGCTTAGCCGGGCTCGAACAGGGCCATGTCCGCTCCCTAAGCGAGCGCATCATGCAGCTCAGTTTGGAGCGAAACGGAGCCAAGCAGCCCAGAGACACGTCTCCTAACGGTGAAGAACAAACAGCAGTGATGTCTCCTTCCCTGTCTAGCAAAACCTCCACCCTTCCACCACCCAAAGGTTCCCTAGAGCCTCGAGGGCCTCCTCCTGAATATCCTTACAAAGCCAAAGCTCAGCCAGCGTACCCGTCCAGTGTAAGCCCTGGTCCACTATCACTAGAACAATCCCCACTCTCCATCGAAGCTCCTCTAGGACACATCTCCAGTCTAATGCCACCTGTCGTACCACAGGCCGGTTCAGGCACGCGATTGCCCCCGCAGGGACAGATTGTACCTGCTGAGGCATTTTCCATGATGAGCCATGCTCAGCACATGATGACTTTCCTCAGCGATGAAAACCAGAGACTCAGACAGGAGCTGCTGATCCAGACTGAGAAATCGGGCAAACTGCAACGGGTATGTCAAGTACGCGTTCGGTCCTTACTGTCGTAATCTTGAGCGTTTAGGGCTGAATGTGGTAACTAAAATGTACATGTTACAGCAATAATGTTACATCAGTATTTCTGTGCAGAATGTTCCTTACATTCATCAGGATTTCAGTATTAAAATCACCAGCAAAGTTGCCAGATTCTTTCTTTATTTTCATCTGACATGGTGTTTTCAGTAGCAGCTAGACCACGAAATAATCTTCTTGTGAACTTTAAAGGGAAGATACTATTACTTAATTAACCAGGTTATACTTATGTATTTAATATTGGCCTTGAATGACATTCTACAGTGTTTTGGTTTGTATTTACAGCCAAAACACAAAGTTCAGTGTGATATATTGCATGGCAGAAATACTGAAGACAACTGCATAATAGTAGGAGAGATAATGATCTGTATGTGTGTGTGTGTGTGTGTGTGTGTGTGTGTGTGTGTGTGTGTGTGTGTGTGTGTGTGTGTGTGTGTGTGTGTGAGTATAGCTGGAGGCTGAAGTCCAACATCTCTCAGATGCCTATGAGAACCTGGTAAGAAGCTCATCCAAGCGCGAGACTCTAGATAAAACCATGAGGATGAAACTGGAGGGGGAAATCAGACGCCTGCATGACTTCAATCGAGACCTGAGAGGTGAGTGACGTTGCGGAGCATTTTTATCTCAGAAACGACAGACATGGTGCTTGAAGAACACTCGCTTAGCTAATTACGGAACCGTCTGCGTCTGTCTGTGTATCTCTGTTTATCATAAAGCTTTTGTGAAGGAATCTTTTAACAATGTTGCTTATTTTTTATCTTTTATTCTTTCATATCTTCTCAAATCCAGATCGTCTGGAAACAGCCAATCGCAAACTGGCAAACCAGGACGCAGAAGGGCAGGAGGACGGCCATGGTTACTTCTCAGAAAGTAAGTTCACACCAAAAAACACTTCAGCAAACCCATCTGATGTGTCAGGTCTCCATCTGTGTGCTCTAAAGACAATTACGTGTTCATATTTGCTAATCGTTTAATAGTTCTACACCAGAGTGTTAATGAGTTCTACATTCTGATTGGTCAGGTTGTGGTGATTAATTTTCTATAACGGCAGCTCTGACAGTAGTGCAGCTTTATATTAAGGCGCTCATTCGAATAGGTTATTGTTTCTATAGCGACAGCTCGTTCACAGGGACGTGTACAGCGGCAATAATAATAAACAGATTAATCTACAACTTTAAATGTAATTATAAATAGATATAAGAGAAATCAATCAGTTAAACAGGATATGCTGTTATAGAAAAAAAACCTCCATGGTGGTAACAGCCTCGGTATCACCCCACCCTGTTGATTATTTTCCTAAAACAGCATATCACAAAGGATTCTCTTCCTTAATTATATTACAATATATTTAAGCACACTGGTGCTAAGTGTTTTCGTACTTTAACAAATGAAGGAAGAGACGTTCCCAGCTTCTAACCGAAACGATTCCATGCCTTCCTTCTGTTTCTGCCTCCCCCTAAAAGGAACAGACAGACTTATCTCACTTCCTCCAAAACAACAGTGACTGAATAAACAAAGATAACAGTGTCCAGCATCAGCGTTTATTTAAAAAAACATTTAGGATTCAGCCACTTTTCTTTCTGTCTCACAGGAAGAGAGAGTCTAAAGGAGATGGAACGACTGGAGATGGAGGCGGAGTCTCTTCGTTCAGCTAATGAGGATCAGCGACGTCACATTGAGATTTTAGAGCAGGCTCTGAACAACGCTCAGAGCAAAGTGGTCAGACTGGAAGAGGAGGTGAGTCACATACATAACATCTCCAGCTATATATCCTAAATTGACCATTACTGATGAATCATAAGTTTATGTTAATGCACTCAGTGTAATACGGTGTTGTTTCCATAGTAGCGCCTCATTTACAGGGACTGGTACAGTGTACGCTCAACAATACTAGGTTAAACTAGTTAAACCCTAGTATACTAGTTTCATTGTCAGATAAGACTAGCAAGCTAACTGTCCTAGCTACATATGCACACAGGCAACAGCAGCTTTATTTTTCTTCGTAACATCTCTACACACACATAAGGTCAATGAGAGGTCATTTATGACAGGATGAGATGAAACCACACTCAAGAGTTTTCATTCCTTTTTTGAGCATCAAACAGTAAATGGGAACAAATTGCAGGTAAGAATTAAAGTTTTAAGCAGGGAACTGAAAATCATCAGACCACACGCTCCGTAGGATTGGCCAGAGGAATCATTCGAGACCGTTGTTTGGATTTATGGCTTTACAGCATCATACATTGTTTACATAGAACTGGGAAAATCTCATTTGAAATGTTGCATGCCTCAGATTTGTGCACGTATGTGGAAAATTAACATCACCTGCCGAGTGGTGACATGCTAATCTGAATGTTATGGAAGGAGTCTCCAGTGTCAGCACTTTATAACAGATGAAAAAGCTTTATGTTCTCCTACACAGCAAAGTACAGAGCAGAAGAAAAGCACCAAAATAACGTCCATCATATAGCCATTGCCTTAAATATGTATATGTGAATAAGTGTGTGTGTGTGTGTGTGTGTGTGTGTGTTAGTTGGGGAGGAAGAGTGTGTACGTGGAGCGCGTGGAGCGTCTGCAGCAGGCTCTGGCACAGCTTCAGGCTGCCTGTGAGAAACGAGAGCAGCTGGAGAAACGCCTGAGGACACGATTAGAGAGAGAGCTGGAAACACTTAGATCCCAACAGGTACACACACACTAATTTATGTGCTTATTTAAGTACTTATGCAAAATTCACATACTGTCATTATCTCTTTACATCTGTACAAGCAACCAGAGAGAAAAATAGCAAGTTTCTGTCTTTTGACCGAAATAAAATCAACAAAGGACACATCAACTCCGTTTCTGTACTTGCTACTGACAAGAAAAAGAGCAACAGCATACTCTGATATCTGTTTTGGCAAGTACAGCATTAGATTATCAGTTATGATGAGATTCATTTATTTTTCATTTTGAGAGAGAGATTAATGGTATAATGTTTACTTATTAATGGAATAAACTGAGATGCAGTCCTACCACAACCCCCCTCTGGCAACCACACCCCTTATTTACCACACCCCTTCCCAGCCACACCGCTCAACCACACCCACTCATACAAATCAAGGGAACACACTCATTTGGAACGGTCCCTCAGTGTCTAACTCACACTTCTGTACAGGATTATATAGAATAGAATTTAAGAGCACGATGAGGAAATCCGCTCTATCATCCTTGGAGCAGGTGCACAGCTACTGTCCTAAATCCAAAAGAAAACGAGAGCTCACATTGCGAAGACTTGTTTGCCCTTGCGACCTCATTACTAATGCTGTGCACAGTGCCGCCGTGTCAGAACAGGCAATCACAGTGCCATAAATTCTCACCATGTCTTGGTCAGGAGAATGGCAACACTACAACTTTGACCCCGACCAATCATCATTCACGTCCTTGCATGTTGTCGGGAAGGAGGGTCAATTGTCAATCATGGCTACAGAGGGCACGTCAAGGAACATGTGAAGGAGTTGTCAAACTAGGTGAGATAATACAAAAAAATCCTGAAATGCTAAACCTTTTGGGTATCACTATTGGCTTTCAGGGTATCATGGAGCGTCCCAGACCCCACATCGCTGTTCTTTGATTATGTCACACTATAAGGCCCATTGGATGTTCCTAACGTTCATGTTCAGCCACAAGATCACGTCAAAACTGGGCTGAATGTGTGCAGTCTGATCCCAGTATAAGCCTGTGTTGTCTGTAGAGACAAGTTAGCTGTAATTACAGCTAAAAATGTGACCGGAGACAGTGGGAAAGTGGATATCGGGTGTGTGCTTGTGTTAATCTTAAGTATCCAATATTCCTAAATTCAAAGTTAAATTTTCTGTTAATAATATGTGGATTAACTTTCAGGGTCTCCTTCATTAAACTTTGGCAGTCACATACATTTCCAACAGCATCCAAATCAGTCAGCCTCCCAGCAGCTTGACCAGGTGGTCTCCATACCATAACTCTCATTAACTCCAGCTTCAATTGTTCAGTTTATAGCGTATATATATTTTCTCTTTCTAGTTTTACATCCACCTCCCACTGTCTGTGCTTGCGCGGTCTTCATTTTCTCATTGTCTGGAATTGGAACTGCAAATGTAGTGCTTAAAAGATTATTCTCCCAATGTAAATGGTGAGCTAGCAGGACAAACCGGAACCCGAGCTGCATCTAAAATTTGATTTGAGGCAAAAGTCCATTAGGATAAAATTAGAACATTTACTAGGTCTTCAACTGATTCCCCCTCAACTTACTCTTTTTACATGCAAGGTCTCTTTTTGCCATCCCAGATATCGTGCCAACTCAATTAAATCAGCCTTAGAAAATGAGATAAAGTGCAACACAAAGGCTGTGGCAAAAATTCATCATAGGTTTTTCTTCTGAACGGAGAAACCACAAACTCTGAGCCAATACAACTTTCTGCTCAATCAAATCAAGTTAATAATAAGACTTGGTAGCACTAATCAACCATGGATCAAAGCCACTGCCTCTGAAAATAACAAATCAAAACACACTAACATCATGCGAACCCCAGGCTTCATGTGTGTACTGGAGGTGGGTACTATTTGGGAAAGCCAGTTGTCCTAACTAATGCAGTGGAAGTGCTCCTGAGACAAATGCTCTACTCACATGGAGAACACAGAAAAAACCAAACAGCCCTTTAAACAAACAAATAAAGAAAATGCTGCTCCAAACCTTCTTATAAGGAATTAATGACAGCCTAACCAGGGGAAATAAATGTTACTAGAGTACATGAGAAACACTTACTACACAACCACAGCTTTCCCCACAGCCACACAAGTCCACTACAGTGTCAGAATGTGGGAGGCCTAGTCCTCTACAGCCAAACCTACAAATTACAACCAAATCTAGTCACTGCAAGTCTCCAAAGACACGCAGACCAATTAGACATCAGACAGTTGGGCCATGTATCACTTTTGGTTCAAAATAAATTGGGCGAGCTGCAACAACGAAAGGAGAGGATGTGGCAGTTCAAAACTAAATTACAATCAGGATACCAAGAGCCGATGAAATAGTCAGTGGTCAGTGTGATGCAAATGTTGGATGGAGGGAAATTCTAAAAAACAATCAATCAAGCACACACACAAAAGAAAACAAAGAAAAAGCCATTTGTGATGCAGGCATCAAACCAAAACCACCTAAATACCAGCTTCCCAGGGGAAAAAGGAGAGCTCGAACCACCATCAGGCCTAGCCTTTATAGCCTTCCCTATGATGTCAACCAATCAGTCTTCAGGGGCGGGACATAGCACAGGCTGTATGCTAGAGAGAGAGGGAGAGAGAGAGAAAATAGACCAATAGTAATTAACCTACAGAGGACAGACGCTCCAGCACTCAGATTTGTGTAAAATGAGTACCATACAAACTTTTTATTGTGCAGTTACAGATCACACAATCATGGCATATTTGTCAATTATGATGTTAAATAAAGTATACAGGTTTAACATGAGAGAAAAAAGTAGAAAAAACAGATTAAGTGTAAATAGAGTTATGTCATGGAACAAAACACCTTTTAAAATGGAATCGATGTTCAGTGTGAACGGATTTTTATAAAGCTTTCACATTATTGCATCACTGACGAACATCGATAAACACTTTAATCAAATTACTGAAAAATATGATTTTGTTTAAATTATCAGATAATTATGTTAATTTGGTGTAGCTAACAGTAAAATCATAACAAATGACAAATGTGTGTGTGTGTGTGTGTGTGTGTGTGTAGCGTGCTGGCGTAGGTGTGTGTGAGTCCAGTGCCCCAGCCCTACTGGACCTGCTGAGAGAGAGAGAGGAGAGGATTCTGGGACTGGAGGCAGACAGGATGCGCTGGGAACAGAAATACTTAGAGGAGAGCGCAATGAGGCAGTTCGCCATGGAGGCAGCAGCTACAGCGGCCGCACAGAGGTGCACTCACACGCGCGCACACACACACACACACACACACACACACACACACACACACACACACACACACATGAGGCAACAATGTAGATTGGGAAAATTGTCAAGCCATGGTGTGTGTGTGTGTGTGTGTGTGTGTGTGTGTGTGTGTCGTTCAGGGACACAACCATTATGCAGCATTCTCGCAGTGGCAGCTACAGTGACGCTTGTCTGTGGCCTCATGAAGGAGACGATAAAACATATAACCGCCGCTGTCAGGACATAGAGACCAGGTACACACACACACACACACACACACATAACGCATCAAAAAGTTTCATTAAATAGTCCTCATGGACTTACTAACAGTCTTTTATATTCTGTGTTGATATTTTTGGATTGAATGGATATTTCGCTGTTAGGCCACACTCCTCAGCCTTGATGCTCAGTTGCTATGGAAACAGTAGATCCAAACAGGCTTCACTTATCTCTGAGGCCCTTGGAGCCAGTTGGAAAACTTTTTTTTTTCCGAGGAGAGAGTGTTTATGTGACCTTGGTCTCTAGACACTGAGATATCTGTGCTGCAGAGACGAGGAGAGGTAAAGCAGAGGGTTTAAATGAGGATAGAGTGAATATCAGCGAAGGTTCAGAATATTATGCAGGTATTTTAACTTCCTTCAGCTGCATAAAGGACCTTTTGTGAAAAGCACTGGAGTGTTTACTACCTCTGCATTTATTACCAGAGTGCACAGAGTCCAGAGCTCAATTTCTGTTGTCATTATTTTAGTGATATACTTAACAGCAGCCCTCACCTCTTAAGATATAATGTTGCTATAGCAACCATCCATCTGTTCATCACTAACATTAGCAAAGTTTGCTATCTAGCTAGCTTAGCGCACAAGTTCTGTGACTGATGCTGCGCTCAACGTTAGAGATTGTGTGTGTGTGTGTGTGTGTGTGTGTGTGTGTACGTACAGGATGAAGGACCTCCATGCTCAGCTGTTGGAGAAAATCGCGATGATTAAAGTGTTACAGCACCGTTCACACCGTGACTCCGCCCCTCTGCGCCCTGCACGTTCCGTCCCCTCCATCGCCGTAGCGATGGGCGTGCACTCCCGCCAGACCTCACAGACTGAAAGTATGCACTCACACACAAACACACACAGACAGACAGACACACACACACATTTTAATCTCTGATTTACTTCTACTAATTAGAAGTATCCTTCACCCAGCATTACATACAAAGTGTTAGTGTGCTGTTCCTGTCGTGTTCTTCTGCTCGGTTTGGTTCTTTACACAGGTGAGAACAGAGTGTTTACACTCGGGTCTGAGATCGTCTGAGCGAGGAGGTCTCAGTCCGCTTCCACATGAAGTCTAGTGCAGTGAGAAATGAATCGGCTCTGAGCGCTAAAACAAGGAGAGAAAATAAAAGCTGGATGTGACACACAAAATCATTTAAACTACCGTAGATATTTATATAATTTATCCAGTCATTATTTAGTGCCGTTCTCACCCCTGCATTAAACATTACATATCTCACTATACATGTTTTCTGGTATTTTGCAGTAAACCGATGCACTGCTCTAATTGCCTAATTATTTACAATCCTGTAAAAAATTACAGTAATAAATACTTTACACTTACAGCAGATCTTTTCAGTGTGTACGTCTGACCAAGTGAAAGAGTTGTAAAAGAACATGTTCAGCCCTACGTAGACTTTTTTGGTTTGGATATTTATGTGCAGTGTGAAATAAACTAATCCAAAAGAATCAGTTTTCTTCTGAATCGAACTGCTACCCAGAACACAGATTGACCAAAATGTCTAAACACACTCAGAACTCTGTACTTTTTGAAAATTAGCTGTGAAGTGTAATAAAGTCGGGGCATCACTTTTCTGCCCTTGCTGTCAGCACGGCTTTTCCGCACACTGGGGAAGGCTCAGAGTCTATTCTCCTGACACCTCTGATCCGCGCTTCCTTGTGTCCTGGAATTTTAGTAATCCAAACTGACAAGAGAGCAACTCGCTCTTTCGGTTCTGAATTCAGCCGGAATATAACAGTGACATTTTTCCATTCAAATGAGTCACCTTCTGTGCTTAATTAAAATATTTTTACCCTCTTGTTTGGTGAACAGCATTATGGGATTTATGAGGACTCGTTCACTGCTGCCTTTAAACATGTCCAAAGTATAGACCTTGAAATCCAGCTGTGGACAGGGTGAGCGTGAAAAGTGTCCATGTTAACAATATTGTGCAATATATAAATCACTGTACACAATATTTCAGTCTATAACAGAGGAGGAGTTCACGCTTCATTGCGTTTTTGGTAATATGACAATCTACGTGTTTTGTTTTTTTAACTTGGAGAGAGAATATAAGTAGATGTTGGTGAGGGAAAAACTGTTTACAGCTGCTATAACATAAGTGAGAACAGGAACTAACTTGTTCCACAACATTTAACGCAACTACAAATGGATAAAAAGTATGATGTGTCAATTTATTTTTTAAATGTAATCTATGGTATATTGCTGTGTAGTATATGGGAAATAAAACACTCTCATTTTCATTACACCAGCTTATCGTTGATTATTTTACTATAACAGCACCACACACAGTGGTTTGTTCAGTTCATTATACCGGTATACACCAGCAGTAATGTTAAGTGATGATGTCATCAATGTGTTCCTGTTTTTTTCAGGTGTGCTGCTGGGAAAAGAGAACGTTGACCACCTTCCTCCGTCACTGCCCCCATTCTCAGCCTCGCTATCATCCCTCGTTCCATCTCTCTCCTCCTCCGTCCCTCCCTCCTTTACTCATCTGTCCGTCTCCAGCCTCCCTCTCCCGTCACTAATGTCTTCCTCCTCTCTTCCTCTCGCCTCCTCGTCTTCCTCACTCCTCTTTTCCTCCTCAGCCACTCTTCCCCTCCCCTCTACACTCTCTCACTCCCTTCCTCCACTGCCCCCCACTGTCTCCTCCTCTCTTCCTTCCACTCCTCTTCTATCACTCCATTCTAAATCAGCCAGCAGAGATGGCAGCACACAAACAGGGAGGAGTCCAGAAAATGTCAGAGCTACGCCCCCTACAGGCCGAGGGAGAACAGCGAGGATGGGTAAGGAGAGAGAGAGAGAGTTTCAAAGGAGAACAATCTAAATGATAGACAGAATAGTAAAAATGAGGCAGAGAACGAGAGAGAATGTGAGTAAGTGAAAGGTGGCTGGATGGAGAGACCGAAAGAGTGAATAGCAGAAATAAAAGAAAGTGCATTAGAAAGAATGATAGTATTAGACGAAGGAAGAAGATGTGAAAGAGAAAAAGAAAGTGACAGACTGGGAATGAAAAAAACATGAGAATGCCACTGAAAGAGAAAGAGAACAAAAAAGAACATTAAAGAAGGAAAGGAAAAGAGTGGGGAGATAAATGAGTTCAGACAGAGTTAAAACAAAAACGGACATGAAAGAGAGAGGATCTGTGAGTGTGCTTTTTTCAAATCATTAGTGATGAGGGGTTCACTGTGTGTGTGTGTGTGTGTGTGTGTGTGTGTGTGTGTGTGTGTGTGTGTGTGTGTGTGTGTGTGTGTGTG
>JAQQZR010000018.1:219804-232417 GCA_030068235.1 Notoglanidium macrostoma | reverse complement strand
CTCATCACCATCATCATCCTCCTCCTCTTCATCCTCCTCCTCATCACCATCATCCTCCTCATCGTCCTCTTCATCCTCCTCATCACCATCATCCTCCTCCTCATCACCATCATCTTCATCACTATCCTCCTCCTCCTCATCACCATCATCATCCTCCTCCTCTTCATCCTCCTCCTCATCACCATCATCCTCCTCATCGTCCTCTTCATCCTACTCATCACCATCATCCTCCTCATCGTCCTCTTCATCCTACTCATCACCATCATCCTCCTCTTCATCCTCATCACCATCATCAACCTCCTCATCACCCTCTTCCTCCTCCTCTTCATCCTCGTCGTCAGAGCCGCGTGTGAACCTGAACAGTGGCTAAAGCGGTGGTGTGAGGCGTCTCCGGTGCTTATTGAGGGCAGGAATAAAGAAAAGAAAGATTTTAATTTGCTCAAACAAAGGCGGGCCAGCTGTGTTTGAAAGGTAAAGTCTGTCTCGGGGAGGTCAAGTCTCCTCACAGGGGCCTCAGGTACTCGAGCTGAAGGTCTCCATGCTGACAGAGAGAGCAGTTAATGGATTTTCTTTCTTCTCCGCCGCTGTTGTTATACTCAACTATTATGAATTCGGGAGAAAAAAAAAATCTCACTGGAGCGCTTTTGTGACCAGAAGGAGAGAATAATAATACAACAGCAGCCCGAGGAGGGAAAAGAAATAAAACTGAAAACGCCCTGGCCTTCGAGCAGAAATGCAATTTCACCAGCTCTCTCGCATAGACTCGGCTCATTTCAGGGCCACAATGGAGGCGTGTTTTTATTCGTCTCCTCTTTACTCAGGCAGGAGGGAATAATGTCCGAGGAAGAGTGGCAGCAGGTAATTTACAGAAGTGGGAGACGAGATGGATGACGGAGGTGGAAGGCCAGTTTCGGCCCTATTTGACCCAACACCAGGCGGATAAAGAGAGCGAGGTTTTCCTCACAGAAAGGGCTAATTCCCAGCCGGCTGAGAGGAAACACTTTTCTTTCTGAACGTCTTTGAAGTCTGTGTGACTCGTTAACCTTTCCAACACCTTTCAGTTGAATAATCAGCATTTTAAACATCTCTTCTGTTACCTCAGCGGAGATAACAAGTGATGATGATGATGATGATGGTCTCTCCTCATTAGAGAAGCTGCACAATCACAGCAGCAGCAGGTCAGGTGTGTGAGGAAACATGCTAACGTTCACCTTTACAGACTAGCAGCTGTTTCAGTAACCAGACACCTGATAAACACCGGCCTCGTCCCAAACGGAGCGCTCGCCGTCTCACCGTCCTCGTCTGTCTGTGCCCCTGATGTCCACCAGGCTGCAGAGCATCAACTTTCTCATCACACAGCTGCTCTGTAGCGCCCTCTACCCACACCTCCTGCACACTTAACACTGTTAACAAACCCTCAGCAGGCAGACGTATAAACACGAGCATAAAATCCAGATTAATCTGAGGGTCATCTGTTCCTAATTAATGTTTTTATCCAGTTGAATGAATGAACAACATGATTATGAACGATGAAGGAGATGATTCTTGGACAAACTGTTATAATTTTGCAAATAGGCTGTACACACACAGACACACACACACCTGTCCAGCTCTGTATAAAATACCCCACATGCTCTGACATCAGTTCACACTTTGGAATTAATTTTGTGAAATTTGCTATTCAAAATCACACTCACCCTTTTTTTGAGCATTTTTAATAGCATTCCAGATGCGGCCTTGGAAATGAGTCATAAAGTTGAATATGAAGCAAAAGAAGTGAAAAACAATTAAGGCTTAAATTTTCTACTTATTTCAGGGTCGCGTGTAAAACAGTTTGCAAAATGTTTTCCAGGAAAAAGATCGGAGTCAAACGGGAACGGCACAAAGCAGGTGGATTTTCAGCACACTTAACCAAAAGCTGAATAAAGTAAATGAGGTGAAGCTGCTGGCTGTGTGCTGGGGCGGCGGAGATTAATTAACTCTCTTAATGAACATTTTTGATTAGTTTTACAGTGAGAATTTTAGACTAAAGTGCTCGAGATGAGTAAATTCATACAGCACTAGACAGAAATGTGTGAAACAACACACCGAGGGAAAATCATACTCCTCTAACCTTCATCTTCTGAACTGCATATTAATGAGCTGCTTTTCAAACAGCATTTAAAACGTTGCCATGAGCCGATTACACACTGACAGGTCGTTTTACACAATTACACTTTTTAATATTCGGGCTTTAAAAACATATTTTAAGCATTCAAGCTCAAATCTTCAGCCTCAGAGCCACAAAATATTACTAGGGGTTCTGCATTTCCACAAGATCCCCTCCCCCCTCCTCCTCCTCCTCCTCCTCCTCCCCCTCATCATCATCATGTAGACAATGTAATCTGTTCTCTCGGTGTGTTTTAAAGATGCTGTTCTTGTCGTATTCTGTGGAAAGGAGCGAGTGCTTCCTGGGTGTGTCTTTATACTGAAGAAACAGTGCAAAACCCCTCTTTTCCCTCAGGACATCACACAACCTTCCCCAAGGTGTAATACGCGACGTGTTCTAGTACCTGGATTCATTTCTACAGCTTATTTTATACACGTAAACACACAGCTCTAGATCAATACCGATCTTAAGTTATTTTACTGTGCATTGCTTTGAGATTTAATAACATTTTAATAAATGATTATAAGATCAGCTGTTGATCATGTGGAGCTAGGAGCCAGCAGAGGGCGCCAGTGAGCCACCGAGCTGCACCGATCTGCTCTCAAGTGTAGTGATGAGGTGAAGGTGATGATGATGGTGATTTACCTGATGCTGACTTGGCCGAGTGTTTCTGCAGGAAGTCGAGTGTTTGAGCCAGAGCTTTTTTATTGCAGTGTGTGGAGAGTTCCTCATTACACTCAAAACACCTGAGGAGGCAAACACACACACAGGAAGAAATATAAGTATACACCCCCTAATAGCCACAGTCACCTTGTAAAGGGTACACTGTGACCCTCTGAGGTTGGTGTGTGTGTGTGTGTGTGTGTGTGTGTGTGTGTGTGTGTGTGTGTGTGTGTGTGTGTACCAGGCCTTCCAGGTGCTGAGGCTGATGCTGATGCAGTGCGAGTCTGAGTGATGAGCCTGCTGGTGTTTCACTGAGTGCTGCTTCTCCGACTGACCACATCCCTTCACACACACACACACACACACACACACACACACACACACACACATGGGTGATATAATGAAAGACACATTAGGTAAGACTATTATTACACCTGCTGCTAGTGCCATGCAAACTGTGTGGCTGAGTGCAAAACTTTGTACACCCTTTGGTTTTGGTTTTTGAATGGAAAAAAGGACAAGGCATCATTAACTACAATCTATCTACGAGAAATTAAGATTAAGATAAAAACCAAAATGTACTGCAGCAATAAAACAATCTAAAGCATAAAGCGAACAGTCTGAACAGTTGTTCTGCTCTCGCTGCTCTCGCACCTTTTTGCACCTCTTGCTGCTCTCAACCTCCAACTCAACAGCTCTTTGGCTTAAGGGTGCACAAACTTTTACACTTGACTAAAGGTTGTGTGCCGAGTACAGAAAACACACAAAACAGTACACTGAAGCCACAAACGTAACATATAACACAAACCCATGAACTGTATGTGTGGATTATCAAGTGGAGTGCGAAAGTTTGTCCCCCCCTCTGTTTCTGAATAGGGGGGTAGCTGAGGACACTGAGTATTGTTTACTAGGTGTTTAATTTTTATCAACATGGCAACAGTAAAGGCTAGCTTCATGGCATATAAACAAACTTCTTCTTCTTTCCTGTTCGGGGTCGCCACAGCGGATCGTCTGTCGTACGCTTCATCAATTTGGCTGAGGTTTTCCCACCAGATGCCCTTCCTGACACAACCCTCCCAATTCATCCGGACCGGCACCACGACACACTCACTGTGCCCCCTAGTGGCTGGGACCATTCGCACTCACAATCACACCTAAGGGTAAATTAGAATAGCCTTTTACCTAACTCACATGTCTTTGGAATGTGGGAGAAAACCGGAGTCCCGGAGGAAACCCACGCGTATGCACGGGGAGAACATGCAAACTCCACACAGAAAGGCACCCTGGGATCGAACCCGGGACCTTCTTGCTGTGAGGCGACAGTGCTAACCACCATACCACCGTGCCGCCCAGCAAGGGCATAAACAAACAAACAAACAAATAAATAAATAAACAAATAAATATACACACAAATGACCATTACACAGCAGACATTTTAAATGGAATAAAAACATTTACAAGTACACATCTATATGAGTGTTATCCAATTAATCTGGGTGACACCTTATCAAGCACATTATTATTATTATTATTATTATTATTATTATTATATTACCTGGAAGCCACACTTGAGACACACCAGGATGTCGTGAGCTCCGGCCTGCTCTGACTCGAACACGTCTCTCTCCCTCACGCAGTCGGAGCAAACGGACCACAAACTTCCCGTCACTGCTTTCTTCACCGAGTTCAACTCCACCGCTTTACTCACATGCTGACACGTCAATCCTGACACACACACACACACACACACACACACACACACACACACACACACAAAGAAAAACACAGCATAAACCACAGTTTTTATTTTCCTATTACAGCACAGCTCCGAGTGTTTTATTCCTCTCACACTACAGAAACTTACTAATGAATACGATTATTTATACAATACAGAACACAGCACTCTCTACTGGTTTATAGTTACATTTAAACTGTGAAACAACTTAGCTCCTGTTGGCACTTATGTTAAAGCAGCTATAAACATTCATTCCCTCACCAGACTCTTTATTCTCTCAAAAAAATCACAGCTTGTCATGTTACAGTAACCTCTCAGTAATATGTTTTGTTTTCAGCCAAGAATAATTAACATCAGCATTACAAGTGCTAATGTTTCAGATTGTTAAATACATTACATTAATGTTAAAGGTGAAAGTTATTCATGTTTAAGGCTGATAGAAATCCTGAACACGGATGTAATTATTCCTAAATTCAAGCAGACACAAGGAATGAAAAGCTTCCTCCTTACCGCTAACCTCGTCTGAGGATTCCTCTTCACGAGGTTTCTTCGGCTTGTTGGACCGCTTCGTCATCTCGGCCGTTTTTAAGGAGAAGGGATCTTTTAGCCGCATTTGTATCTGAAAAAGAGGAACATCCGGTAAACACGTCTACCTGAAACAGGTGAGGAAAAATATCAACAGTTAGATTTAAGATTTTTAAAAACCAATGCAACTTTATTTAGCCTTAGAATAACTGGAAGTACTGCTAGCCCTGCTCGGACGGGATCAGTTTTCCATGTGGAGGTGTGTGATGGAATTATTGCCGCAGTATCTCTGGAATTTCAGTCCGAAATAAAGAGCCTTAGACGCTGAGACCAGAGTGTTTGCACTGTACATGCATCATCCACTCAAAGTTCACACAATACACCTAAACACTATAAACCCCCCCCAACACACACACACACACACACACACACACACACACACACACACACACACACACACACAATAAGTGAGCAAATAACTCTACACACCATGTTACCTCTCTCCCTGTTTCAGTTTGTCTCCCTCTCTCTCTCTCTCTCCCTGTCTGTCTCTCTCTCTCTCTCTCTCTCTATCTCTCCATCTCTCCCTGTCTGTCTCTCTCTCTCTCTCTCTCTCTCTCTCTCTCTCTCTCTCTCTCTCCCCCTCTCCCTGTCTGTCTGTCTGTCTCTCTCTCTCTCTCTCTCTCAGGATTAGCACATGAAGCTAACGCCACTTACACCAGCTCCTGTTACCTGACACCTGTCCCAAAGTCTCCGTAAAAAATATAAAAATATAAATTCTTCTTTTCCTCCGCGATAATATTACCTCCAATATATTTCCGTTGAAAATAAAAAATTATTTTACATTCATATTATTCGCATTATCACGAGTTGGATAGCGCAGTTTGTGGCAACACAAACAACACGGAAGACGCAGATGTCACGTGATCAAGTATGACGTCATAGTGGCGACGCGGAAGCATTTTTTTAAATACGGAAGCCCATATGGTTCGTAAAGCCTTGGGGTTTTTTTGTTTTGTTTTTACTTTTTTTATATATATATATTTGATATGCACTTTCTGTAATATTGAAACAGAAACTATTACTCAGTTGTTTTGTAATTGTATTTTCTAGAAGATATTTTGGAAATAAATGTCTTTTCTCTTCCCATACTTATGTATTTTCTCCTTTGTAAAGCACTTTGAACGACCGCAGTGTTTGAAAGGTGCGATATAAGTAAACTTAACTGATTCCAATTAATAGTGTAATGATCTTGTTTCTAAATTTGTTCTTAATAATGTTGTGAATTTGTTATGTAGACGCATTACTTTATTCAAAATATTATTTGTTATTCATTTATAAATAGGAG
Source organism: Notoglanidium macrostoma (assembly GCA_030068235.1). NCBI lineage: Eukaryota > Metazoa > Chordata > Actinopteri > Siluriformes > Auchenoglanididae > Notoglanidium > Notoglanidium macrostoma. Next base: position 225,997 of record JAQQZR010000018.1, on the reverse strand, counting down.
GATATCACAGGAATAACTGCATTTTTGATAATGATCCATGACAGTGAGCACTAATACATTTAAAATCCAAAGGAAGTAAAGTAATAACTGGGTAGTTCGTTCTTTTTTCTATTCCTACACACATTCCATAAATCCCGCCTTCCATTCTATGATAGGCTTACCATAAGTGGGCCTACAGACTATCCAATCACATCCTAGGACGCTGCATGGGCTTAGCCAATCATAGAAAAGACGGAAGTGATTGGTCTGAATGCGGTTTGGAAAAATAATTAACACGTCAATTCTCCGAATCAGGGCGTTTCGGAGAGTGCGAAGCCGTGCCGAACTTCACGGTGACTTGAAGTACCCTAAAAGAAAGAAATAAACAAAGAAAATGGCGTTAAACGTGTGCTTTCGACTAACGAGATGTGTTTTACGAGTTGTGGAAAACAGAACCGGGGCTGTTAGAGCACTAGCGTCGCGCTCGCGGTGTTTATGTGAGTAACATTAATTCCTAGCCTGACTTTTATTACTTAATACTCATGATGCTTGTGTTTGCATAAATGCTTTCGTGACAGAAATATGTTTTGGCTGTAACTAATGCAAACCTTATTACAGAGTGATTTCCACACTCAGTGTAGCTAGCTATCTGAAGTTCTAGTTCTAGGGGAGTTATTGTGGTCAGATGTTTGTTGGTGTCGTAATTTAGTGTCGTAAAGCTGCCGCAGCTGAAAGGTGTCTTTAAAGCGCTTTAATGCTGATTTTCGTGCGTCAGATGGCCATGCCGGGGTCAGCACCGAGCTTTGGAGGCGCAGCTTCTCCTCAGCTGACCAGCCCGCGGTGTCAGTCACCCGTGAGCAGGTAAAGAAGCTGCTGGTGTCCAGGTCAGGTGTGGTGATAGACGTGAGAGAGCCGTGGGAAATCCGCGAGTACGGCGGTATACCGGGCTCCATTAACGTGCCACGTGAGTCACTCACTGTCTCTCCATACAGGATAAAAAAAAAACCGTCACTAATACGCATCACACAGCATAGACTGAGTGCAAAACTTTGTACACCCTTAAAGACCAAATCAGGAACCCGCAAAGCATGTAATGATTTGGGTTTGACAGATGTTTTTTTTTTTTTCTTCTTTAAAAAAAAATAAATAATTAAGACATGTTACACCAACTGTCTATATTATATTTTGATATTAATTAATGAAACAAATGTTGTGGATTTGTGTCACATCATATCACATTGCATTTTATCTAGATGTTAATAGATAAATATTGTAGTATAAAAAAATAATTCAGCAATGTATAATATATATATTTTTTCCTTTATAGCACCAAAAACTTTAGCGCATTTGTTTGCTACTTTGTTTGTGCATATTATTATTTAATTTTGTTTATTTATTATCATTATTATTATTTAGATGGGTTTATTTTTAAAATAAAACGTGACCTAATGATTTGTGCGTGTGTGCGTGCTCGCAGTGGGTCACGTGAGAGAGGCTCTGCAGCTGAAGCCAGAGGAGTTTAAGGAGAAATATGGAGGAGAAATGCCGTCGATTGGTGAGCGCCTGGTCTTTACCTGTCTGGCAGGTGTGAGGAGTCAGAAAGCTGTGGAAGCAGCTCAATCATTAGGATACTCCAAGTGAGGAAGAGTTTTCACTCATCATCATCACAATTGGATAACTTGCGTCTTTAGTCAGTAACTCTTATTTTTACTTAAACTTTTATTTCAGTAAATTTGGACTGCAAAAGTAACAGAAACTCTTTACTCCAAATTAGCTGAGAATTGAAGGGCAGCTGCTCATCTTCATTATGAAATAAATGTTTGAAATTACAAACAGATGTAAGTGTGAATCTTCCCCACGCTCTTCTTATGGACGTTCATCTGTTATCTGTAACTTTCCCTCTGCAGTAATTCAGTTGAATGTAGTTCCGGTTGCTTTGCACTTCTCTGAAGGGTTTGTGGTATCCCTACGCCATCAGAGACACACAACTACCACAAACTCTTCCCTGAGAAAGTAGTTCCAGCTCTGACAGGAGTGAACACGTTTACAGCTTCATTTACACACAAACACCGTTAACTGAACGCTTTACGAAAGAATACAGATGTTTTACTACTTTGTGCCATAAACAGATTTCCTTTTTCCAGTGCAGTTTCTTGTCTTTGAGAAGACAATTTAAAATTCTTTATAACAAGTTATGAATGTATAATGTGTTACTTTATACAAAACTTAAACTAATATATCACACATTTACAGTTTGACTAATTTTTACTGGTTTTTACTTTGTGAGATAATTTTTTTTCTCTCTCTCTCTCTCTCTCTGTGTGTGTGTGTGTGTGTGTGTGTGTGTGTGTGTGTGTGCGCGCGTGCGCATGTACGTGCAGTGTACAGAATTATCCAGGAGGATGGCAGGACTGGGCTAAACATGAGATCCTGCAGGCTAAAGCGTGACCCGTCATGATGCTGTAAAACTGTGACTCGTAAAGAAAGTAAAAACTCCATGTACACTGTAATAAAGGACAAACTGCTCAAATGCCTTTCAGCTGCAGGGACGAGGTCGAGTGTTTGTTTTGCCAAATATAAAGGAATAAAGTCAGAAATTGCACAGAAATTACAAACAATTACAAACTATTTATTCTCCAAGCTTCTGTATTTATTTCCCAACATGTTTAGGCTGCGACCCAAACACTAGTGCTCCATTTTAGCTCCGGAAAGCAAGGGAGGAATTCTGGCATTTGGGACACAGCTTTAGTGGAAGCGGGCTTAATAAACCAAGAACCTTAATGATTTAATTAGTAAGTTATTCATTGATGAGGAATTATAAGGCTCACATTTTATTCACAGAATGCTGTACTGTCCAGAAGTCTGTCTTCATTTGCCTTAAATCTGTTGTACATTTCACTCTGTGTGATCGAAAATAAAAATGAAATGACAAACAAATTCTGCATCATTGTGAAATCCGTCAGCATCAGTGTGGATGTTCGGGAACGAGTGTTATAGCTGCTGTAACATAAGAGAGAACAGGAACTAACTGGAATAAACATGTCGCTCATTACGCACAAAATAACTCGTCTTTATTTCTCCTGTTCTTTACACTTCGTTGTGTTTTCCTGCTCAAACACACCTGATTTATCATCAGCTCATAACTCCAGGAGTTGACTCAGGTGTGTCCGAGCGGGGAAAACACTCAGGGATTAAACATTAATGTGTGTACATCTCTGTCCCGTGAGCCTCCGTTACCTGGCTCAGGTGTGTTAGGAGCTGAACAGATGTGCAGGCTGTCTCTAAAGAATCACTTGGGTTTTGCATAGAATATTGTTTATGTTTAACTTTTAATTTAACCAAGCCAGTCATTAAGAACTTATTCCTTATTTACACTGAAGTGGAAGTGAAGAGGAACAAAACACTTGAGAAAAAATACAACATTTTTAGAACAAAATATGAGTGAAATATCGATGTAATTAAAGATTTAAATACACACATGAATATACTGATCAGTGATCATCGTAATACATTTTGCAGGATTTAATAAAGCACAGGTGTGTTTTCAACTTTTAGTCAATCCTGTACAGCAGTTGGAGGTTGTCGTGTAAGATTTAATCCTTACAGTCCCGGGAGCCGTCAGCGGGACAGACGCAGACCTCAAGATTCACTGCACTTACTGAATAATGTGCTTAGGATAAATAACTGAAGAATATTCTGAACTGTTAAGGAGTTAGCACACAGCACAGGTTCACAGTTCTGCTCCTGCAGAATTCCAGGACAATTAAACATTTTCTGTCCAGCTGTTCACATCTGGAGAAACAGACGTACCCAGAGATCATCACTCTATGCATATAGACCCTGAGGTGAGTCTCACACTCTGTCCTTCTTTCACTTGTAAATAAGACACCATGATACAGAATCCTCTCCACATGGGGTCGACTCTTCTCCCGTCTCTACAACAGAACCCTCCTTGGAGATCATTTAAAGGGTCCTTGGCTTGTAACTGACAGAACCCTGGTGCAAAGCTCTTTCTCTTTCATCTGGAAGTCCTAAAGCTTCTTAGTGGAATGTTCATGTTTTTAAAGTCACATATCATCTCACCAACTTTCAGTCCAGAGAGATGTGTGTCTCTGAAATAGAGGTGCTGATTAACACTGTGAGAGTCCAACACTGTTGATGCTAATTTAATTTAATATTCATTCTTTCATTCATCTTCAGTAAGCATTTTATAACAGTCAGGAAGATGGAGGATCCCGAGTTCATCCCGGGAACACTAGGCTGAACACCCTGGATGGGATGCTGATCCATCTCTCTCTCTCTCTCTCTCTCTCTCTCACACACACACACACACACACATGTTTAACTTAGGGAGATCATGTTTTTGGGAAGTTGGAGGAAACCTGAGAACCTCAGGACTGACCTGGGGAATGCTGACTCACCCTGACAACCTCATTTTAATATTCTCTGATCTTTAAAGGCGTGTCCAAATTCTGTTGAATTAAAAGGAAATAATTACCATAAGGATTATGGGATTAAGTCTGATTAGGATTAGAACATTCTGAATTAATTATATATTTCAGTAAGAAAAATTAAATGCTGATGATGCTGAGCTTTTTTGCTGTAAATTGTGGCCTTTAGTGCCTGAAAAAACGTTGAATTAAAATGATGAATTATGGGATGATGTCGATTTGGATAAGAATATACATATAAAACCCAATCTAGCTGACGTATAAGTGTGCAGGCTCACAGCCCATTATCGGCCGCTCAGCAATATTTAACGCAATGTTAAACCCAAACTGTAGGATTTATTTGACGTGATTTGACAGACTGTCTCAGCATTACCCTCTGAACACAACACACAGGCCTGTTCTAATCGAGCTCTCTGATTTTTTACATTATGCAGATGAATTAGGAAGAGGAGGACAATCTTTATACGCCTTTACCCATTTCACTGCTCATCATTTCCGCAAGCTGACTCTCTCAGATGCAGGAGGGTGTAATTAACCACTCGTCCTGTTTCTTTACAGATCTGAAAGAAAAACCCAGAAATGTCAAAGTGAGCTTGTTAATGAGGAGCCTCAAAAGGCTGTACATCATTAGTTTGGGCTTTTTATCCTGCTTTCTCCCTTATTCCACTTTATTTAACCTTTATTTCTCTTAGCAGTTGTCTCGTTAATAGACCATTAAACACATTAATGACACAAAACAAAGCTTTAATAATTCTTCATAAAATCAATCAGCCGTTTTAAAAACACGTTCAGGAATCTGATGCCTGTAATGAGGGACATAAAGGAAGGAGCTGTCCGTGGTGCTGCTGTAATCCGGTAATCCACCCAAAGCGTGCACGTGCATGAACAAGAAATAATCACACGCACACACACACACACACACACACACACACACGTACACATACACACACAGACACATTTTTTAAATATTTAATTCATTTATTACTATAAATATCTATTTTTATAATTTTAATAATAATAATAATAATAATAATAATAATAATAATAATAATAATAATAATAGTAGTAGTAGTAGTAGTATAGATAACAGAGAGATGTGAAATTACTGGTGGTTTATATCTGGAATAAATATTTAAAAAATTACACTATTCTTTTGTTCATTATTAAAGAAACTGGAGAGATCATTCCAACCTGATTATTCCATATAATAAAATTTTAAAAGGCGCTTTTGCTTTTTTTCAGGTCAGCATGTGAAAAAGAACTAAAATAGACAGAAACATAGATAGATAGATAGATAGATAGATAGATAGATAGATAGATAGATAGATAGATAGATAGATAGATAGATTAAGTATAAATAACTTCAATATGAATGTAGAATATTAAAATCATGTGATGTGTTAAATTTATAGCCGATATTAATTTTATTATTTATTCGTCCTTCAGTCATTTACGGAGACTTGACTGATTTCATTTAAATCTACAGTCTCTCTCTCTCTCTCTCTCTCTCTCTCTCTCTCTCTCTCTCTCTCTCTCACTGCTTTTGGAGAGGAGCTCATTGTGTTTGCTCAGACCTGCTTCTCATTCAGAGGCGCGCAGAAAATCCGTCAGCTCCAAATTAAAGTGAGGAAAAAAGAGAAAATCCTTCAATGGAATAACTAATGATCTGTCTTAATGTGTGTGTCTCACACACAATCACACACACACACACACACACACACACACACACACACACACACACACACACACACACACACACACAC
>JAQQZR010000018.1:155508-165117 GCA_030068235.1 Notoglanidium macrostoma | reverse complement strand
TTACCGAGACCGACAGGTACCTCGGCCACGCCCCCCTTACCGAGACCGACAGGTACGTCGGCCTCGCCCCCCTTACCGAGACCGACAGGTACGTCGGCCACACCCTCTTCATTACAAGTACACGTGTAGCTTTAGTTCATGGTGCTAAACTGGTGTCTTCACTTCCAGTACTTGTTAGCTCCATTAGCCTGTATATAAATCCACATTAAGACTGTCTCTGTGCATCTTTGCTTGAATGACTTTCCCATGAGAAGCAGAAAAATGGAGAATCCAGTGGTGTGCTTTTAAAAGCGCTTATAAAACACTCCGCCATCAGAAATTTATTCTCCAGTTTTTAAGCGCATTCCTCTAAAGCCTGTCCAAATCCTCCGTCCTGCGGTCTGCTGATTTCACTTCATTACACAGAAAAAAAGGAGAGAATAAATTGAGGCTGACTGAAGCACAGCTAAAAATATAAATACGTTCACTCCTATGTGACTGTTAACATAAACTGTTTATATAAAGCCTGAGTCCATATCAAAGCTCATGTAAAGGAAATGTATTTTAATAAAGTTTGATTTACTCAGAACACCTGCTTTATGTCACAGGTTTAAGTCAGATAAAGATTTAATTACCTTTAAATTTAACATGTTAAATGAGTATTAACTATAACACTCACATGGTGTCATTTTATTGGCTGAACAACAAGGCAGAAACAATGATTTGTTCATCCCTTTTTGTGATTGTAAAAAGGGGTGGGGCTAGAATAAACACATTATCTACTATATGAATATTTATATGAATATGTTCTATAGGAGTTGCGGTTAAGCGTGCTGCTGAAATGTTTAATCCTTTAAAAAAACGAGTGTCCAATCAAATAGTCTGATCTCATTCCCTTTAAGATCTGAGAGTGTTACTGCTGGAGTCAAGACACTTCTGTCTGTCGCTCCGCCCCTTTTCTTCAGTGGTGCATGATGGGTAAATGTGCAGGGCGTGATTTTGGCCCACACTTTTCAATACTTGCAAATCGTAGAATAAAGAAGACTGTGATTTGAGCCGCAGCACCTTGTTGTTTTTGTCCTCCTCATTTCCTCATTGGAGTTTTCCGTGAGTGTTTGGAGCGAGTCTGTCTGGATCTGTCCTGGATAATGGATTTTTGCCATGTGTCTGCATTCCGACTCATTTCCCGTGTAACAGAACAGTTGTGCAGGATCCCGATTAAAGATCCTGTGAGTTTACATCTTCGTGCCTTTTCTCCCCGTGACTCATATCTGCTCTCAGATTCTTTTTGAGGTTCACAAAATCCTCCAGGGAATTTTCCCTGTATATTCCTACCACATTAGTGATTATTAGGATCCATGTAACTCCAAACCCTCTCTGGAATATCTTTCCTTTATAGGCCCCTTTTCTGGCCTGAAATTCAGATGAAGACATTTGAAGAGCGTGACATGAAAACCATTTCAGCTGTGTTGTACAAATGCCACATCTGTTTTACACGTACACACACAAACACAAACACACACATGCACATACGTTCTGTCTCTTTGTTTACACTAGCTTCGTGAGCTTGCGGCGCGGCGTGTGTCCTGGACGCTCCTACACCAATCACAGGTTATAAAGAGACCACAAAGGTCTACAGAATTAGCGTATCTCACAGGAAATGTAAAGTAGGTGAAGATTATCGCTCTCTCTACTTAACAAAGCTCAGGATAAAGTGAATCGGATCTCTTCATGTCCCAATTATAATTGCATCCAATTACAGATCACGTGATGATGAGCTGTAGTCCTCCGTCGCTCACGCCAAAATGCGGATCAAAAGCACTACGCGAGTGGCTAAATCCATCGGGCGCACTCGCGTGTGCCATGAGGAGCAGGTTCTGACAGAACCCCCCCAAAGGCGCTACTCCTGGAGCGCCTAACACGGCTTTCCCACGGGGGTCCTGGGCCCGTAGGCTCAGGCGTATCAACGGGAACCCCCATGCGGAATTTTTCCTCAGGCAGGAACTCAGGCAGGAACTCGGGCTTGCCTGGAACAGGAGCAGGCTCTGTGACTTGAGCTGCATCTGTAACAGGAACTGGCTCTGTGACTTGAGCGGCGTCTGTAGCTTGAGCAGCGTCTGTGACTCGAGCTGTGACAGGAACGGACTCTGTGACTGAAGCCATGGTAGGAACGGACTCTGGCTCTTTGAGTGTGACAGGAGTGGGCTCTGTGAGTGTCACTTCTACTGGAATAGGATCAGGTTCTGTGGCTTGAGCTGTAACCATCACTGGAACAGGAACTGGAACAGGAGCCGGTTCCGAGACTGTGACTGGAACAGGAGCTGGAGTGGGCTCAGTGGCTTGAGATGTGATTGGGGTTTTTACTGTAGCAGGTTCTGTGACAGAGAGGAACAGGCTTTGTAACATGTACTGGAACAGGCTCTGTGATGGCCACTGTAGCTGTAGCACGCTTTGTGACTGGGAGAGGATCAGGCTCCATGACATGTACTGGGACTGGGACTGGTACAGAAACAGGCTCTCTGACTTGCACTCTCGCTAAAATGATCTCTGTAACTTGTGCTCTCACTGAGACAGGTTCTGAGACGTGTACTGGAACTGTGAATTGTATTGGAACAGGCTCTGTGATGAGTACTTGAACAATGATCATTGCTGGAATAGGTTCTCTGACTTGTGCTCTCGCTTGAAGGAGTTCTGTAACTTGTGCTTTCACTGGAACAGATTCTAGGTCGTGTACTGGAACAGTGACTTGTACTGGAACAGGTGCTGAGACGTGTACGTGAACAGTCTCCATGAGCAGCCTCTGTGGCCATGAAGTGGGCAGTCTCTTTGTGAGCGACCTTGGCTTCAAGGTCTAGGGACTAGGAACTGGCTCAGACTTGGACTTGAACTCTGGCACTGGCATGGACTCTGGACTCTGTCGCTCACGCCAAATACGCAAGTGCTCGCTTCCGCGCTGAGCGCGACAGAGAGATCAAAAGCACTACATGAATGGCCGAGTGCATCGGGCGCACTCGCGTGTGCCATGAGGAGCAGGTCCTGATACTCTATACCACACTCCCACTCTGTACCACACTCCCTCTCTGTACCACACTCCCACTCTGTAACACACTCCCTCTCTGTACCACACTCCCACTCTGTAACACACTCCCACTCTGTAACACACTCCCACTCTGTACCACACTCCCACTCTGTACCACACTCCCACTCTGTACCACACTCCCTCTCTGTACCACACTCCCTCTCTGTACCACACTCCCTCTCTGTACCACACTCCCACTCTGTAACACACTCCCTCTCTGTAACACACTCCCACTCTGTAACACACTCCCACTCTGTACCACACTCCCTCTCTGTACCACACTCCCTCTCTGTAACACACTCCCACTCTGTAACACACTCCCTCTCTGTAACACACTCCCTCTCTGTAACACACTCCCTCTCTGTAACACACTCCCACTCTGTAACACACTCCCACTCTGTAACACACTCCCTCTCTGTACCACACTCCCTCTCTGTACCACACTCCCACTCTCTGTACCACACTCCCTCTCTGTACCACACTCCCTCTCTGTAACACACACACTCTCTGTAACACACTCTCAGCGTGTGTTACTGAGAGAGCGCAGTGCAGTGTAAACTCCTCTGTGCTGAAGATGCTCAAGCTTTACCTCTGACTGTTACACAGCACTCACACTGGAGACTCCTTCCATATAAAAGTCTCTTTGCAGAAAACGTTACTATATCAAAGATTACACATGTTTGTAATGTATAAGTGGAGCGTGCGCTGTCCACATCTGTTACTATAGAAACCATAATGTATTAGTGCCTTAAATGAGTGCATTAATATAAACCTGTGATTTGCAGCTGCAGTTTAAATCCGGCTAAACATAAAATTTTCTTCCAAAAAACTATTACAATGGCTCTAAAAACAAACTGAAGAGAAGAGTGTGTGTGTGTGTGTGTGTGTGTGTGTGTGTGTGTGTGTGTGTAAAAAACAGAAGGCTGTAATGAGGATGGATAGAGATGATTAAAACACTCTGTTGTTCTGTAAGGTATTTCCTGTGTGTTGTGCTGTTACTCAGCGTGTCTCTCGTACCTGGGCCTCCTGAAGGTCAGGCCGTACTGCTGACACGCCAGTCCCACTGTGGGCGTGTACACGATGGGCATGAAGCGCTCGATATCAGACATCAGAACACGATAAAACAGCTTCTCATTACGATCCTGAAGCCCCATCAGCAGGACGTATCTATCACACACACACACACACACACACACACACACACACACACACACACTTGAGTTGAATTACAGACATGACACAACATTCTTGTCATTTACAATTATAATAATGAGTCAATTATTAAAATCCACCAGATTTCTGATTATAAATCACACCTGTATTGCACACAGAACAGTGTTTTTGGGTCTGATATAAACAAGGAAAAGGAAATTACTGCTTTGTTTGATCAAATATTTTATTGATCATGATTTTATATATAAATTTTACATACAATAAAAACATAACTGTCAGTGAGACTCATCTGTCCTCTAGATGACATTTATTATATTTCAAGTGAAATATCTATATATCTACTCAAATAAAACATACACCAATAATCAAATTGAGTACATATTAAACATAAAGAAAATATAAAAATAAATATCTGTATTTTAGTAGACTAAAATAAATATCTTTTGATTGTGAGTCATTCACAGGAGATTTGGTTTAAGTTTATTTTTCTTCCATATTCAGAGAAAATGATGAAACTCTGGGATTTTTGCCTGAAGTGTGTGAAGTTCAGCCCGGCCCAGTCTCAAAATAAACACACACACACACACACACACACACACTGCAGTTAAGGGTCACACCCTGAGCACACAGCAATCATTTCCAGCTGCGTCATGTCTTCTCAAAAATATCACGATTGATTTATTTATTTCTCCTTTTCCGGGATTTAGCTGCACAGCGCTGAAGGAACTGAGGAACCTCTAACTCTGACTTTATAAACTTTATGCAGGAAGCAGGCTCACATGGACACGAGGTTCAACACGACCTGAGTGAGTTTGAGCGGAACATCAGGTCTGTGTGTAAAAGTTAACGTGCGAACAGCTTTAACAGCTTTAGCAGGTCTTCGTGCCTTTCATCTCCATCACACAGGTCATCTTACGGAACACACAAACTCTGCACCTGTCAGGTGTTGTCTTTTACACTTTTATATTTCAGAGAACCCTTTTTCACACGTACTGAAATAGAAGGAATGAAATATAAAAGATAAAATGCAGAAAGAGTTGTTCAGTCGATAGACTTTTCCACGTCGACTTTCAGAATTTAGTTTTTTCATTTTAATTATTTTCATTCTCAACTTTTCAGCTATGATCTGAAATAAATCTGTAGTAAAAAAAGAAACATTTCACTTCAAAGCAACACTAAATGCTAAGACTGTCTGACACATGCTAATGAGCTGCCATACTGATGATGTCATCAGTCACCTGACAAGTTCCATTAAGACAAACATCCAAATTAAATACAGGGTTTTTTTTATATCTGTGTGAGACCTGCAGTGGATCCTGATATAAACTGATTAGAAATGCTCAGGCACTGTTTATTACCTGTGATTCAGTGTTTGAGTGTTATAAAGTCTGAGTTTTCTCCTGCAGCTCATGGCACAAGGCGATGTTTCTGTTCATCAAATGTCACGCCGTTTTCATAGAGAGAATATTTGCTTATAAATAGTGCTTCTTTCTCATCGGAGCGTCGGCCTGAAGACAAGTATTTGTGCAAAAATGTTTTCCTCCGGCCCAAAACTGCCATTAATGATATAAAAACAGATCTGAAGCTGTGGGAAATCCATCAGTACAATAAAGAATGAGGGGAAAACCCGCTTCGCTTCTAAAATCCATCTGTACATGTAAAACTGTCACAGAAATGAAAACACAGACAATAACGCAAACAAAGCAGGACATGAAAATGACGGAGAGTCAGAACTGTGAGACGAATGAGACTCCGGCCTGTTTGTGTTTTTTATAATTATCTTTATACAAACAAAATTTTGAAAAGGAGCAACAAGATGAAGTCATAAATAGAGACCAGTCAGTCAGAGATCAGCGGGTTCTCAACACCAAGAACACAAAGAACAGACTTGTGTCACTGGGAAGAACCTTCTCAAGTTATCTTCAGTCCACTAGGACAAGTCATAAGTGGACCTTAATGGGAACGGGCCTAATGATTTCCATTCATGTGAAGATGACCCATGTAGAAACCATTAGAAACACCATGTTCCATTAAACTAGAATCAGAGACCAGCAGGAACCAGCAGAAATCTCGAATGGATTTTCACCAAGTTTTCAGCACAAACAAGAAGTCACATGGACACGAGAACAGAGCCTCGTCCTGTAAGAGTCTGGCCTTCACTTACAATGCTATAAAACACTGCTAATCCGCTAATCCTGTGTATTTGGGTTTAGTGTTCGAGCTCTTCAGGGTTCTTTAGTGTTCGAGCTCTTTACCTGTCCAGGTCGTCCTTTTTGAGGTCGTAGTTGCGGAGGACGCGGAGGAGCTGGACGTCCTGACTGAGGAAGCAGGGAGGCAGCAGGCCGTGGATCCCCAACTGCAGACGCTCCTCCAGAGAGAAGGCCATCCCCTGAAGATGATTAAAAATGAATTCTCATGTATAAAAACAAGACATCTCAACCACACACAAGACTCCTTTACACAGTCTGTAGAGGATTCACACAGAGAAGAACAGCAAGTCCCATAATCAGCGTCCAGTCCGCCCTCCACATTGGTGTCATTAGTGTTACTGATGTAAAGTTTACAGAAATATAAAAGTCAAATTCATTTTAAAATCCCAAAACATCTTTCCATCTCAGTGATGACCCAAAACTAACCCTAGAAACAGAACCTCAAAAAACATCTGGGTTTCTGTTCTGATGTTGCTGGGTGAAAGGGGTGGAGTTAATATCTGAGCAGCCAATCACAAGCCTGAACATCTGACAGCACAGTTTACTTAACTTTAGCTACGTAGCTACAGCTGGAGACAGGAAATGGGAGTGTTAGCTACAATAATTACAGTTTTAGGACCTAGATGTGACTTTCTTTAATAATAGAAAAGATTTATTAGAAAAACTTTAGCACATATTGGACATCTTATTTTAATAAATAACTTGTTTTATTTTAACATTTTATCACAGTTTTAAAGGTAAACATAAACATTAAGTATAACAGATGAAAGTTTAAGTGCATAAGGTCGAACTGCAGGAAACTTCCCAAAGTAGCAAATTAGAACACAGCCATAAACACAACTATATACACACACACACACACACACACACACACACACACACAGATGTTTAATCCACGTTAAAGGTTGAGTGTGAGTTATTTTTAGCCGTGTCCCTCTGTCCTGTGTTTAGCAGTGAGAGCAACACTCTGTATTTAAACTGCTCCAAAAGGTCACTCAGGGTCACACAGCTCACAATTACAGCCTGCTGATGAGGAACCTGTGTGTACAGCCAGTGCGTGCGTGTGCGTGCGTGCGTGTGCGTGTGTGTGTGATTAAATCAGGCTAAAGTCTCTGAACTGGACCATCACCTGAAGGAGTAACAGACAGTAAAGCGTGCACTCCTGCGTGAGGTAGTGAGGGTGAGGATGAAGAGTGATAAAGTGGGAGGAGTTTAGAATAAATGCTGAGGTAGTGAGAGTGAGGGTCGGTCTGAAACAACACAGTAGGGCACTACATAGTGTCTAGAAATAGTGCAACTGTGCTGGTGCTCCGTGCTGACATCAAGTACAGCAAGTCTGTCTGTCTGTGTGTCTGTCTGTCTGTGTGTCTGTCTGTCTGTATAAGTCAGTGCAGTGTATCACACAGTAACGCTCTGTTTATTAACAACAAATTTTTCAGTGAATTTACAGCACAAGTGAAATCACACAGATTATACACTGATGTGTCTGGCTGTCTGGCTGTCTGGCTGGATGAAGGGATGAAGGGATGAGGTTTCAGAAACTCTTCTATCTTGTTGACTCTAATCCCTTTCACATCGTACACGTAACAAAGCCTGGCAGTGAACTTGCTCCAGAATTAATTATCGTTCCAGTCGAGTCTGAGGTCCGGCGTTACGGGTGACTGATTTCAGATACTTCTCCATCAAACAGCATGCAAGATTGCAGCAGTAATTCCCAGAATTCCCGGCATGGGAACGCTGGGCTGCTTGGCAAGGCTCAGGGGGAATAAATACCAGTGTGCAGTTATTAAATTAAGTGTATAAATAACTGCGTCTGGCCCTTTACATGGCGCATCCACAGGACGCAGCTGCGTGTTTAATCACTCAGGAGAAGGAGAACTCTGAGGACCAGGCTGAGGTTCTGCAGCATTCTGCTTCTCCGTCAGTCCTCAGATCAGCTCCGATTAAAACCTGCAGCTGCACAGTGAGTTGGCGAGCGACCCTGAGCTTCAGATGTGGTCATTTGAGCATGTGGAAGTGTTCATGTGTTCCTGCCCGCTGCCCCGCCCGCCTCTCTGTCTCCTAAAGCTAAAAATCAACTGCTGACCCGCTGTCCTGACTCAGACTCGCTCACCACTAACCCTGCGTTAATAATCACAATACTCAGAATAATAATATACTTTATTTATGAAACACTTTTCAGTAATCCACAGCATTACACGTAGCACACGTGTAGAGTACGAGCGCACGTATAAACATGAAGAAACGGGTGGAGCAACTCTGAGGGTTTCTGGCTTTGTGTTGGTCAAAATGACCACATCTGAAGGTGAGGGTCTCGCACTAACAGCAGGCGGAGCTGCAGGTTTAACCAGGAGGGGCGCCGCTCCACAGCCCAACATGTGATCTGAACACTGAACACTGAACACTGAACACTGAACAAAAAGAGAACAGTTCGAAAGCAATGCTGTAGTCTAGAGTGTACAATACAGACTAAACACTGTGACTGTAATATATTACATTCTTAACATAAGAATAAGATCTATAGCTAAAGATGAAGACAAGTCTGCATTATTATTATTATTATTATTATTATTATTATTATTATTAGGGATTAGTATACACACAGAGCTGTGTAATGTCATTATTCCTGCAGCATCTCTAAGATTTTCGTCTCGTCTGAATTCATCATTTAGTCATTTTTATTAGCTGTGTGTGCACGTGTCTGGAAAGATTACTGTTCATCATCAGTCACACCCATGACTGAAAACGTTAATTAATCAAATGTTACATACATAACAACAATAACTATAAGATCTGGACAAAATTGTATTTTATGATTTGATCGCTCCACATTATGAGTCAGATACTAAAAGATGAATCAAAATTACATTTCTGACTGTTTTACGTGACGTTCTGAGGCTTCGTAACCTCGTCTTTAATTGTGTAAAACAGCAGCAGGGGTTAATATTTAAAACTCAACTAAAACTTTATCACCTCGTGTTTTCTTTAGACTTTAAGAGGCAGGAGATGAAGGTGGAGTAACAGCAACCAGCAGCGAGGAAAAGAGGGAGAACCGCCATGTAAAATAGCCGCTCTATAACGTTCCATCGTTCAGTTACACGGCGAAGGAGACAGACTTCCGTTACTCGTTAGCTACATTAGTCTTTACTTCATTCACAAAACATGTTG
>JAQQZR010000018.1:148008-150508 GCA_030068235.1 Notoglanidium macrostoma | reverse complement strand
CAGCGCAGTGAAAGAGTTTTACGAGGACGTTGTTTTCAGCTCTACACAAACCTCAGAACACCATTTAGTGCTTATTGGTTTGTTAAATTCAGTGTGAAACCCGAGCAAACGAATCGGTTTCACTCTGAATCAGACTCGACACAGCGAATCAATGGCATGAAAGCGCTCGAAGAACCGAGCGTAAAAATGCCTTCAGGAAGTGCAGCAGCTTTCAGGAAGCTTTTCAACGTAACAACAAAAGCTGCTTTCAGAAAACTCTCCGATTGATAACATCAGCGATCAGGAAATACATCAGGCTTCTTATCCCCCAAACACAACAGCTGTAAATAACAACTTTTAATGACAACCAGTCAGAATAATTTTTCTGTTAGGAAACACACGTCTTAAAACCTGATGGCTTTTAATCGTCCATCCTGGTCACAGATACAGCTGTGATGATGTTATAAGCTTTACAGTCTTACAACCAAATGCTTCTTAGCTGTCTGACCACATTTCTAACACATGGGAGAATTCTGCACATATGTTATGCTAGGATGTGAGTAAAAACAGGAACATTACAGCATTAACTGTAAGTTTAAACAGATAACAGTATGATGTGTGATCGTTTGGTAGGTGATGTAGTAAAAGAGGAGTGAAACACCTGTGGACGTGCTGTACGGTGTAAGAACTCTGCTTCATCACATCACCCAGTCGTTGATTGTTTGCCTATAAGGGAACGCCTCTGAGTGTTTTATTCCCAACAGAATTCTGATTAGTCCTTTACCGTGCAGTGTGGATCTGTAGGAGTGAAAGGAACTCTGTAACTCATGTGTCTGTCAGAAGCAGCTGTTTGATGGAGGAATGAACAGACGGGCCTTTAGAGAGGGTCAGTGCGAGTCTCTGCTCTCCCAACAGCAAAAACAAACAAACACGACTCTGTGACCCAAACGAGCTTGAACTTTAGGAGCACCCTCACATGCAAACATGCCCTCCTGAACATCACACTGATTCAGGTGAGCAGGTGCCCTGAAAGTGCTCCAGAGCAAACATCTCAGATTCCTTCACAACTCCAGAGAGGTAAATAGTCCGGGTCAGTCCGGCTGAAGTGTAACCGTAAGAGAGTATGAACACACTTGTTGGCCTTGGAAATGGAGCTTGTGTTGACTCTGGACACAAAATTGACAGAAGTGTAAAGAGTGAAAGGGTTTCATGTACGTCTTCTAAAGCAGCTTCTTAAAAGCCTCACTTGTTGGGTCCCTCGGGAGGCCGAGCATTACCGGGCAAAAGTCCAAGTCTGTAAACCGTGAGGAAACACGGCCAGTCCTGCGGCTAAACAACATGCTTTTAACGTGACTCACATGGGTGAGGAGTAATGGAGCGGATCGGATACGTGGCCCGGAGCAAAAGAACCGACGCAGAACTGTATCGCTCTCGTTAGCATCACAGGCGTTCCTCAGGGCTCTGTTCTGGGCCCAATACAAAAACAACATGCACGACTACTCTAAAATTCCGCACAAATCTGCAATAAGCGTCAGAAAGACCAGTCCAAAAACTGGAAAATTGGAATAACTGATTTGATAACAGTTTAACACGAACATCCAAAAAGAAATGAAACTTTCGTGGAGTTTTACACCGAAACAGCTCCACATTCAAATGGCTTTCTGTGAGCTGTTTCTAACCCACTCTGGATTTCAGCTGAAATTAAAAATTATTTCCTTAACAGAAGCATTATAAACTGCACAAGCATTTCAGACTCACTCCCATCACTCACACTCACACATGAGACTCACATTGTTAAGGGTTAATGAGGAACAGGCAGAGAAACCAACACCGGCCTGACACAGTCATGTGATAATCTCTACACTCACAGGTGTTCCTCAGGGATCTGTTCTGGGCCTGATGATAAAATAACACACAACTGCTGCTAAATCTCAGTGTAAATCTGCTGTTCTAGTCTCAAAACCCCACCCAAAACATCAGACACACATTACTGTATATTTACTGCTGTATATATACACTGTAATCATCATAATGCCATGAGGCTGCGTTTACAGTTCTGTGTTCTGCATCATTTCTCAGATTCCCATATTAACACAGAAACATAACGCACTTCATCCTTTATACCTGAGCTATAAATGCTGTGTGGCTTGTGTACTGCGATTATGTACTTTTATAACATAACTGCCTGCTCAGGCCTCTACCCAGAATTCCTTTCTCCAAGGCTCTAAGCCACATTGAGGCCAGCTGTGCAAAAGCAGATCATCTTTACAGAAAAAAGTGAAGCGAATACCTTTAATGGCTGAGTGAGCAGCGATAATCCACACACTCGCCACCGGAACGAGAGAACACTTATCTCTGAGTCAAACACCTCACTCTCAGAGCAGGGTTAAAACTAAACACCTCACTCTCAGAGCAGGGTTAAAACTAAACACCTCACTCTCAGAGCAGGGTTAACACTAAACACCTCACTCTCAGAGCAGGGTTAACACTAAACACCTCACTCTCAGAGCAGGGTTAACAC
>JAQQZR010000018.1:115463-125423 GCA_030068235.1 Notoglanidium macrostoma | reverse complement strand
AGAGAGAGAGGGAGGGGGGGGAGGGGGGGGGGGAGAGAGAGGGAGAGAGAGGGGGGGAGTGAGGGGGAGAGAGGGAGAGAGGGAGAGGGGGGGAGTGAGGGGGAGAGAGGGAGAGAGGGAGAGAGAGAGGGAGAGAGGGAGGGGGAGAGAGAAGCAAAGAAGTAATGAAATAAGAAGAAAAAGAAAATTGAAGGAGAAAAAGAAAGAAAGGAAAAAGAGAAGAAAAGTGAGAGGAATAAATGAAAGGAAAGAGAAGATGAGCAAAAGTGAAGTAGAATTCAAAACAGAAAGGAAAGGAAATGAGTCTCACCAGGACAGTAAGATTATTAGAAGCACTTTGTATGTTTGTTTGTTTTTTAGGTCTGTGTAAACAATTTAGACAAATTTTTGTGTGTGCTTTAGACAGTGTGTGTGTGTGTGTGTGTGTGTGTGTGTGTGTGTGTGTGTGCGTGCGTGTGTGCGTGTACAGTACTCACCCTCTCCCAACAGATCTGTTCAGTGAAATAAAAGAGGGGAAAAAGAAAAATGTTGATTCATTGGTATAACTTAAAGCCCCTTTCGACTCCGCCCCTTTAGACTCCGCCCCTTGTTTTTTTATTACCATGAGGTGAAGCGAAAGCAGGAAGTGATGTGAATAAGAATGAAGTTCCACGTTGTTCTAATTTTAAAACTTTAATTTGAAATCTCTGCATTGTTATTGCAGTATTTATTTTATTACTTTAGTAATAAAGTTTATTACTTTATAGAGTTTATTAGAATAGAGAACAGAGCTTATTACTAAGGACAGTGATCACGGCTCAGCATAAAGAGACACTGTGGATTGATTATGTCGTGTTTCATCCCAGTTCTGTTTAAACTGAAGTGTAACTGGATATTTAATGACTCACTAGTGTTCAGTATAATGTACAGTAAGTGGTGTAACGCCAGCAACACTGAGCTGCAGTTTGGCACAGAGTCAGACCTGTGTTTCAGTCTGTTTCTGAGTGATTCTGAGTGATTGTGTATGTTTGTGAGTGTTTTTGTGTGTTGGCGTGTAATAAATAATAACTCTCACCTCCCCACACGGCCGCAGGAGCCGCAGGAGCCGCAGGAGCACCTGCACTCGGCGCTAACAAATCAAAATCCACCAAATCATTGAATCCACTGCGGTGCAGAAAAAGCAAGAAAACGAGGGATGAGAATGAAATAAAAGGGAGAGAAACAGCAGAAATGATCAGAGCCACAGGAGGGAAACGGTTCTCATTAGGTTTCAGCACAGCTTCATGAATCACCACCTGGAGATCCACCTGCACTTCGCTCACCTGCAGCACACCTGAGCAAGCAACGAACCGCAATCTGTACATCAGGTCCTCTCAGTCTTCTGACTGATTAGAGAATAAACCCAGTTTTCATAAATCGTTGCTTTAATGTAATAAAAAGACAAATATACACAGCAGCGTTCAGCTCGTCCAGACCGCAGGCTTCACATCAGCTGTTCAACACATGTTCATCTTTACAAAGCCCTCATTCACGACTGCACTTTAGACTCGGTTCAAACAGCGATCACGTTTTTGAGTTACCAATAATTAAAATAATGTCGTTCTGTGACCGACACAAGCTGACGTTCAGTTGATTTGCTCACGTCACTGCCACATTCAGCTCCATACGGGCATTATTACACTTAGGGGTCAAAACAAGTGTTAATAAAGGTGCACTAGGGCAGGAAACACTGCCCCATTTCATGATCTCATTTTATAGCAAATAAGCAGAATTAAATCTTCTACATTTCTGAACATTGCAGCGTGTACGTGCAGCCAGTGTGTCTGAGGTACTGAACCATCTCTACTGTAAAATATAGATACTGTAAGAGGAGGAAAGGAGGATTAGGAACTGTATAATGTCTGTATAACCAAAAAATGTGTAAAATACTTGTTTCTCCAAAACAAAGAAATTAGAAACATGCCTAACCCTAGGGGGAATAAATGTTTTTGGCTAGTTTCAGTTGTGAGGTGAAGTCCAGCTGGAAATCTGTCTGAAACCTGGCAACCCTGGTTGATCATTTTACCCTGGACACAGCTGAGGGACTGTATGCTGTGTGTTGCTGACTCTCAGTGGACTATCACAGAGTGACTGTAAGCACTGACTATAGCCAGTATTTAAGGCTTTATCCTTATTAACATCAGCCTCCAACATGGAAAACTACCATCACGAGCCTCTGCGCAGGTCAGGTTTTAATCGAGACTCGTCAGAGCTTCAGCAGTTTGTTATAATAAACTGTGACATGTATTGTGGGTGTTCTTTGTATCGGTTTGATCAGGATGTGACGTCTGAGTCAGTGTCGTCTGTTTGCAGTGTTCAGTGTTCACACACCCGGCTGGAGCTGCAGTCACACTCGTATTCGGAGCTTCTGCTGCTGCTGCTGCTGCTGGTGCAGGAACTTCATCCACCGTCTTCACTGGAGTTCCTGCAGGTGTTCCATTACTGACTGAAGAACTCTTCTACACACACACACACACACACACACACACACAGCATCTGTGTAAACAATTCATCCTTCGATTAAATGTAATTCCAGAGAAGTTAATGGAATAATGAAACAATATTTATTTAACCTGTAACTAAAAATTTGTAGAACTAAATTGAAATGTTATTAATGCTGAGTAATGATGTGATTTAACTTATCCTCATTCAGAACAAGTTATTTCAAACATAAATAGAATAAATACAAATTAATTCAGATGCTCATCATTTAACATTAAACAAAAATAAAATGAAATATTACTGACTTACATATTGGTTTAATAGTTTTTTTTTATTAAACATTTTGTATAAATACTGTAATGACTAATAAAAAAAATCACAGCTCATCATCAGGTTTCAGTATTTCAGTAATGTTTAAAAATAATTATTGAAAAAAAATACATATATTTTGCATTTCTAAATATCTAACAAATTGATGTCCATTGTTTTAATACATTATTATATATTGATAAAATATATTTCTGTAGTGATATTTTATTTTCCAAAAGCTAGTGGTTATTATAAATTGTTTAGTGAATTGTATTAATTGTTTTTTAATCTGTTTATTGATTTATAAAGCATTGCTTACTTTAGTTGGTGACCTAAAATTAAAAGAAGAAAAAAAACAATTAGTAAAAGCTGAATTTAAATAAATACAGAGTTATAGTAAACCAACGGTAAGCAAGCAGCAGGCAAGAGAACAGAACAGAAAGGATCATATCGGTATAAAAATATCAATCTCTTCAGTCAATATTAAAGAAGGATTGAATATTTGAGACACACATGCAGGGATGCAGAGCCAAAAGTGTTAAATTACAGCACAAATATTCAGTTACGCTGATATGAACGCTTAAAGACAGAATTTATATCAATGTGTGAGTGAGAAAGTGAACGTAATCCAGCTGGTGATCAGGTTCGGTGTAGATGTGTGACGAAAACATCAGTGTGACGGTACAGTAGCGTGATGGTACGGCAGCGTGACGGTAAAGTGGCGTGTCGGTACAGTAGTGTGACGGTACGGTAGTGTGACGGTACAGTAGCGTAACGGTACGGCTGCGTGACGGTACAGTAGCGTGACGGTACGGCAGCGTGACGGTACACTAGTGTGACGGTACGGTAGCCTGATGGTACGGCAGCGTGACGGTACACTAGTGTGACGGTACTGTAGTGTGACGGTACGGCAGCGTGACGGTACGGCAGCGTGACGGTACGGCTGCGTGACGGTACGGCAGCGTGACGGTACACTAGCGTGACGGTACGGCAGCGTGACGGTACACTAGCGTGACGGTACGGTAGCTTGACGGTACGGTAGCGTGACGGTACGGTAGCGTGACGGTACGGCAGCGTGACGGTACGGCAGCGTGACGGTACAGCTGCGTGACGGTACGGTAGTGTGATGAGTAGCCAGTGTGATATGTCAGTGATCATATGCTCATAATTTTAATAAAAATAGAAAATGTGAAGCTGTACAATCATCATACTGTGAACATATCATTACACACACTTTAGTTCAGCATAAACACACACACACATGTTCACACTGTTACACTGGACCAGAATGAAAACTCACACCAATTCTACAGATCTGAAGAAATTAAATTAAAGTAAAACGTTTGGATCTATAGAATTGTAAGTGTCCATCATCACAATGATAAGAACAGGAACAATACAGCAGTGTTAATAACGCTACTTTAATGCAATCGCTCTGATATGCATTTTATTAAATACTTACTCATCACTGGTAACACAAAACAGGAAGAAAAATGATCAACATTACAGACAGATCTGAATAGAAATGATAAACCTCAATAAAAGTGAGCAGTATTTTGCTTTGGGACAAAACCAAAACTAAACTCCTATCCATCCATTCATCCAACAGTTCCAGAACCTCTAAAGTCAGCACCTCTATAGTTAACCTAACTCATAACCCTAACTCATAACCCTAATCCCAACCCTAACCTAACTCATAACCCTAACTCATAACCCTAACTCATAACCCTAACCCCAACCCATAACCCTAACTCATACCCCTAACTCATAACCCCAACCCCAACCCTAATCCCAACCCTAACCCTAACTCATACCCCTAACTCATAACCCTAACCCTAACCTAACTCATACCCCTAACTCATAACCCCAACCCTAATCCCAACCCTAACCCTAACCTAACTCATAACCCTAACTCAACCCCAACCCTAACCTAACTCATAACCCCAACCCCAACTCATAACCCTAACCCCAACCCATAACCCTAACCCTAACCTAACCCCAACTCATAACACTAACCCTAATCCTAACTCATAACCCCAACCCTAACCCATAACCCTAACCCTAGGCTCCCTATCTAACCATGCAGGTCATAAGGATTTGTGATGGGGGGAGTCATTGTAAATTCAAAAACCCAACCTTACCCAAACCCTAACTCATAACCCCAACCATAACCCTTTCCCTTGGCTCCCTATCTAACCACGCACCCGGAAGGGCTGTGATGGGGGAGTCATTGTATTTTCAAAACCCTAACCCTGACCCTAACCTAACCCTAACCTAACCCTAACCCTAACTCATAACCCCAACCCCAACCCTAACCCCAGCCCTAACCCTAACCGCTAAGCCCAAAACCACCATCACCAGTAGTACAGAACAACTTATGTTTCACATCTCCAATATGTTCTCACACCATATCTGAAGCCCTGAGCTCCTAAACCTAACAGCTTCAGCAGTGCCAGATACCCAAATTAACATCACACTGAACCTCTCAGCTAAACGGAACTCTTAAACTCTTAAACTGAACAGGAGCAGCTGTGCTGTACTCACCCCCGCTTCCCCTCCAGTGTGTTCAGGTGTGTCTCCAGAGACTCAAGCAGACTCTCAGGAGCCTAAATACACACACACACACACACACACACACACACACACACTGTTCTGCAGCAATGTGGCACATGGGAAATAAACCTTAATAATCTATCAAATAAATGACAGAAAAAGATTAAAGAGGGAATAATGAGTGTAGTGCGCAGTGTAGTGTAGTGCGCAGTGTATTGTAGTGTAGTGCGCAGTGTAGTGTAGTGTAGTGCGCAGTGTAGTGTAGTGCGTAGTGTAGTGTAGTGCGCAGTGTATTGTAGTGTAGTGCGCAGTGTGGTGTAGTGTAGTGCGCAGTGCAGTGTAGTGCGCAGTGTAGTGCAGTGTAGTGCGCAGTGTAGTGCAGTGTAGTGCGCAGTGTAGTGTAGTGAGCAGTGTAGTGCGCAGTGTAGTGCGCAGTGTAGTGTTGTGTAGTGTAGTGCGCAGTGTAGTGCAGTGTAGTGCGCAGTGTAGTGTAGTGTAGTGCGCAGTGTAGTGTAGTGTGCAGTGTAGTGCGCAGTGTAGTGCAGTGTAGTGCACAGTGTAGTGTAGTGTAGTGAGCAGTGTAGTGTAGTGAGCAGTGTAGTGTAGTGTGCAGTGTAGTGCACAGTGTAGTGTAGTGCGCAGTGTAGTGTAGTGTAGTGCGCAGTGTAGTGCAGTGTAGTGCGCAGTGTAGTGTAGTGTAGTGCGCAGTGTAGTGTAGTGTAGTGCGCAGTGTAGTGCAGTGTAGTGCGCAGTGTAGTGTAGTGCGCAGTGTAGTGTAGTGTAGTGCATTGTGCAGTGTAGTGCGCAGTGTAGTGTAGTGTGCATTGCGCAGTGTAGTGTAGTGTAGTGCGCAGTGTAGTGCAGTGTAGTATAGTGCAGTGTAGTGTAGTGCACAGTGTAGTGTTGTGCAGTGCAGTGTAGTGTAGTGCAGTGCAGTGTAGTGCACAGTGTAGTGTAGTGCGCAGTGTAGTGCAGTGCAGTGTAGTATAGTGCAGTGTAGTATAGTGCAGTGTAGTGTAGTGCACAGTGTAGTGTAGTGCGCAGTGTAGTATAGTGCAGTGTAGTGTAGTGCACAGTGTAGTGTAGTGCACAGTGTAGTGCGCAGTGTAGTGTTGTGCAGTGCAGTGTAGTGTAGTGCACAGTGTAGTGTAGTGCGCAGTGTAGTGTAGTGCAGTGCAGTGTAGTGTAGTGCAGTGTAGTGTAGTGCAGTGTAGTATAGTGCAGTGTAGTATAGTGCAGTGTAGTGTAGTGCGCAGTGTAGTGTTGTGCAGTGCAGTGTAGTATAGTGCAGTGTAGTGTAGTGCACAGTGTAGTGCAGTGTAGTATAGTGCAGTGTAGTGTAGTGTGCATTGTGCAGTGTAGTGTAATGAAGTGTAGTGCTGTGCGCAGCTCACCTGGGTAAGTTCAGGAATATCACTCTTATCAATTCCGACTTGCTGTTAAGAGGAAAGTGTGCTGTTCAATAATAATGTTGTTTACTTATAAACAACTTTTCTAACACCAAATTTCACCAGAAATATCTTGTATTTCCAAAAATATATAAATTCTTTTTTATATGTATGTGTTTTACCTCTGCAATTTTGAGGAACTCTGAAACTCTGGTCATTCGTGTCAGGAACTTTTTGTAGATTTCCAAAGCATCTTTGCACTGACCTTTCTTCATCTGGAAAAATTTCTCTACAGTGAAAAAACAAACAAATAAATAAATAACCTTCATCCCTCACTCTGGGTTTTAGATTCCTAAATAAATGAAAAATGTAATATCAGGACACTGAAGTGTACTAGTGTACTGCAAAAGTTCTGAAAATGTACTGGAAGTGTCTTAATTTCTAAAGATGAAGTGAAAGCAGAGCCTTGCCAAGTAAATTAATAATTCCATCGTTGTAACAGGCGTATAGTTTAATCAGATCCTTAAAGAGCAGTAAAAATGCAGCGTTGATGACGCCATTGGCCAGATCTTTAGGATGAACCTGGAAAAAAATGGGGGGGGGGGGAGTTAAATAAAGAGTATTTTATCAGAGACACACAATCTACTCCACATATTTTAAATTTAATTTTAATTTTTTACTTCTTTTGTCATTCAAAATGTTCAGAATACACCATTCTGATACTGAGATAAATATGAGATGTACATATTGTAATGCAGATTACATGTTAATTTGTAAATAAATATTAATGTGTAAATAAATAAGTGATGTATTAAAGTATACAACTGAAACTCACATCAAACTCCAGCAGGGCGTCGATCTGATTCTGCAGCGTGGACATGCCTTTCAGGAGTTTATCTGTAGCCATTGTCCTCATCACACCGTCGTTTCTGCAACACACACACACACACACACACACACACACACACACACACACACACACACACACACACAAATATTATTATTATTATTATTATTACCAGCCTCAATAAAGAATAATCATTATTTTCTAGTTTATACATAAACAATAATGGACAGTAATCATCTAATAATGATGATGCAGGGTTTGTACTGTTTGTATACGGACATATTAGAAAGGAATATTAATGCATATGAATGTTATTCAGAAGTTAGCCATTAGCCGTTAGCCTTATGTCATGGTGCTCAAACTCACCCTTTTTTCACTCGGCCGAAGTCGAAGCCCATCTGTCTGTAAGAAAACGCTTTTTCATTTAGGTACCTGCTGTAGCGCCGGATAAATGTGGACATGTCATAACCTGATACACAGAAAGCAAATGCTCAGTTTTAGGGGAGAAAAGAACAACAGCTCTCATAAATGTGTGTAACTAATTAAACAAACAAACAAAGCAACAAAGAAAAACATAAATAAATAAACACATAAATAAATAAATAGATAAATAAACCTTTTAGCCATCATAGTGGTAATATTTTGTGCCACTTGCAGTTTCAGTGTTTTGCAGTTTTATTTTGTTCTAGACTGACACCCTTTTGTATATTTGTAGAACAGCATTTTCTTAAGTCATAGTAAAATAAAATAATTTTATTATTATTATTATTATTATTATTATTATTATTTACAGTGAGTGGTTGCTTTTTAGTAAAAGGTTTTTTATGTGATTTTTTTTACACTGGGGTAATTGTTTTCACAGGAAGATCATTTCTCGTCTGCGTCCAGTCTGTTTTTCTACAGTAAGAGGCAGCCTTTTATTTAGTCTAGTTTTTTTATTTACATTTTCAGTGTTAATTGATTAATTATTTAATTACTTTATTTATATTTTTTCACTCAGAAAATTCTGAAGCCTTAACAGTTCTTCAGTTGTCCCTCTGGAGGAACCCCTACAGGTTCTAAGTAGTACCATAAAACTGAGCGTGTCCTAATTAGAAAGGATTCCACACAGAACCCTTTTTGAAGCTAAGAACCATTAATTCTCCAAAGAACCTTTAAAGCTTCGTCATCAGCTGGAGCTGGAAAGGCTTCAAAGAAGCATCATTAAAGCAGATAATATTGCGATGAGTGACTGGAACGCGTTATATCGTACAGCTTTAACTGAAACCTTAAGCCTGAAAATTAATGAAGAGAGTTAAACTCCGCCCACCGTGCGAACCCGTCTTATCCAGGAAGTTGCTGAGGTTGAACAGCGTGTTTCTGGAGGCAAGAAACTGAATAAATCTCTGCAAAAAATATAGAATGAACATCAGTTCTCATATAAATGTGATTCAGCAAGAACTACCACAGGTTTCAGGGTGTACTGCTGGCTTTAGCAATGTAATGAGAGATTATATTGTACAGTCCATGTACTGAGTGCAGTGCTGGGACTCTGACCTCATTGCCGTGGACCATGAGGTGGTGCGTAGAGACCAGAGCCTTAAACACAACGACCCAGCTGGCGTTCCCCGCTCGCTCGAACAGCGTGTCGGCCATCTGAGGGATGTTCACGTTGGACTCCTGCGTGGCCTGGATCAGATCTGAGGGCAGAAGCTCCGAGTGAATAATCAGGCTCTTTATGGCCGTAAAGTTTCTGGCTAAATCAGGCCAAAATCACCAAAGCCTTGAGGAACAATCTGTCAGGACACATTCAACATGTCGTCAAGTATTCAAGTATTCATTATGAGTGTTTTATCACTCAGCTCACACGTGGCTGAAACCTGTGTATGTTTGATATAATAGCGTGATGTTATATTTGATCTTCTCAGCAGGGTTTGGCTTTTTACAAAATATTTAACAGAAACAAAGAAAACAGGGTGAGGTGGTAAAATGAGAAGCCTAACATCTGCAGAAATCAAGCTTTGTGTGTTAACAAATATGCACTCAGGAATATAAGTGAGTATGGCACACACACACACACACACACACACGCACACACACACGGAGCCGATCAATCAACACAGTGAGATGAAGCCTCCCTGGGAATAAAATGCCTCAGCAAAGGGTTTAACTCCCACAGATCAGCAGCTGTAATGTGACGTCCAATGCACACGCGCAAACACACACACACACACACACACACATTCCACGAAGCATTGGACATGACACTACAATACACTACCACACTCCAAATCTGATTATGAGGTACTACAAGCAAAGGTGTGTGAGGGATTTATTCACACACACACACACACACACACACAGTCGGCATGAGAATGGCAGATGAATACAGTGGGATGAATCATGGAGTGTGTGTGTGTGTGT
>JAQQZR010000018.1:92879-105996 GCA_030068235.1 Notoglanidium macrostoma | reverse complement strand
ACCCACACACACACACACACACAGACAGAAGGGGGGGGCATGTTTTTATATCTTGGTGAGGACCAAATATCCCCATGATGTTAGGAATAGGTGACAGTTTTGACCCAGAGTGGCTGGTGTAGTGTGCAGGGTCCGGGCAGTAGGGGGGAGGACATGAGATCGGATCTGTCTCTGGCAAAATCCTCCTCTGATATCGGTGTAGTGTTTAGAATGTCAAAGTGGGTTGGTGCATTTCGAACTATAAAGGCCTAGAGCTGTGTGTGTGTGTGTGTGTGTGTATTATTTGCAATGACAGTCACTTACACTCCAGATGTTTCTTCTTGGGTGCCATTACTTCATGCGTGGTGGCCTTACACACCGCACGCGCCACCTCGGAGCCGGTCAGGCTGTACTGCGCCGCGGCGATCCGGTCCGTTAGCGTCTGCCCCGACATCTTCCCTGCTTCAGCCTGATGTCCCTTATTATTCTTATTCTTATTCTTATTCTTATTATATCCGTTATTATGCGCGCGTGTTACCGTTCTCTGTCCGCTGCGCTCGTGAGCTTATCGAGGCCGCGCGGCGCCGTTTCCCATCCACACTCCCGGTACTAACGGAACCGGCTGTGATACCGAGCTACAGTGAGATAACTGCGACTCATCAGCCCCGGAGTGTGTGTGTGTGTGTGTGTGTGTCAGGTTGTGTAACACAGACACGGTGTTTAATATCACATGGACGGTTTGCCCGCAGGTGATGGATGCTCTGTCCTTCCTCCTGTCCTCCTCCTCTTCCTCCTCCTTCTCCTCTTCCTCGCGCTCAGCCGAATCCCGGAAACACTAACAGCAATAGTAATAATAATACCAACAACGGCAGTGATAAATTCCCGTGTTAAAGCGTCACACCCCGCGCCTCCTCCTCATGCCTCTCCTGCTCTGCCCCCGGAAGCTTCACCGCAGCCCGAGACCCGACACTAACCGGTGGGCTTTATTCCAGTCTTCCTTTTTTTTTATTCCCGGGTCTCTCTCCGCCCCTCGCGCGAGTCGGTAATACGTCATCCGCGCGCTGACGTTTCAGCGCAATTCAGCATCATCGACATCCGCAAAACCCT
Organism: Notoglanidium macrostoma; assembly: GCA_030068235.1. Classification (NCBI taxonomy): domain Eukaryota; kingdom Metazoa; phylum Chordata; class Actinopteri; order Siluriformes; family Auchenoglanididae; genus Notoglanidium; species Notoglanidium macrostoma. Next base: position 104,910 of record JAQQZR010000018.1, on the reverse strand, counting down.
CAGGTGTGAAATCTGCCGTTATTCCTGAAAGAAATGTCAATCATCATTTTCCAGCCAATCACAGGTCAGAAGGGCGTGGCCAGAAAATGTTTTCCACTGATATCGGAGATTTAATCCGTCGCAAAATATACAGTTGAAAATAACCAGTGAACTGTTTTCTTACCCATTTTCAGTTTTACTGTGTCCTTGGTGACTTCCTGGTGTGGCTCATCCATCACAGAGCTGGGAGGTAGAGGGCTACATATAGATTATTTCATGTACAATATTTCAAATATTTCATAATTGTTATTAAATATCTGAAGAAAGCATTATAAGTTATAAAATGAAGAATGGTCATATAAATGAATACTTCCATATTTTAAATATAAACACTCAAGATTTATATATTAAGATTTTTGTAATAGAATGATTTATATTAAACATTAATCTTGATATTTAAAACAATTAAAAGACTCTTAAACCATTCACTGGATAATTAAAGACGGCTGTGGAACTCTATAGGCTACAGAAGCTTTAAGGGGTCTCCCAGAGGAACGTCTGGAGAATCATTACAGGTTCTAGGTTTCGGAGTGCGTGAGGCATCCTGCTACGTGACGTCCCTGTCCTGATTAATGTCGTGCTTTCAGACTCATTGCAGTCAGGACATTTTCTGGAGCAGTGATTTGGCTGGAGTTTGGAGTGGGAGATTTTTAACGCTCTCAGCAGCTCGGCCGGATCTACATGCATGCCCTTCAGCTTTCCATTAGCATCTGAGGTAATGAACTACACGAGCAGTCTAGCAGTGGATACGACGGCCCCACCTCCGGCTCCGTCACCAAGCCGATACCTTGCCTGTGGATCCCTGTTTCAAGAATAAGCGGAAAAAACTCTCATCTTTACATTTCCAAAGTTACACACTCAAAAAAATCTCCTGTTAATAATGTATCCTGAATGTGGAAGGAAATTTGAAGGACTCCAGCTGCTGAGTGCTGAACGTGTTAAGGTTCTGGACCTTGGTTACAGTAAGCACTAAACCACAATATACAGAGTTTTCATCCTTTGAACTTTTCCACATTTTGTAGTGTTGCAACCTGGAACTGAAACGGAGCTAGAGGAGACCGACCACTAAAGCCAGTGAGCAGGTAAAGAAGGGATTCATCCGAGAAACATCCAAGAACACAAGGGGAACTCTGAACATGATGCTACCACTACCATGCTTCACAGTGCGGAGCGTGTTCTCAGGGTGATGAGCATGTTGGGTTCAGGTCACATGTAGCACTCTATGTCAAGGGCAAAAAGATCAATTTTAGTCTCATCAGATAGAGAAACGTCTCCACGTGTTTGCTGAGTTTAACAGAATTTCATGAATTGCCAGCTGTGTGTCCGTTCTGAGCTCTACACTGCACTCACGGTCCCGTCCATGCTGGGAAGAACATCTGATATTTGGAACACAGCCTCAATTTCAATCTGAAAAATGGTGTACATTTTGTGCAATGTATCTGAATGCAAAAAAAGAAGACTAAATACAGCACATAAATGAAAGTTCTGGTTTATTTCAGCGGGTCAGTAGGGTTTAACGGCAGCACTGCTCAGTCTGCGCGCCATGCAGGCAGCATCGCACTTCATCAGCTGTGTCTCAAATCACAATATCTGATTAACTGTGTAGAGTACTCATGTAGAAGATATGTACAGGACAGACTCGTGCATGGGGTCGTTACAGTGAGGATTAAATGAAACCATTGTGCATTTGATGTTAAAATGAACATGATAGAAATAACAGTGCTGATGCTAATTTAACTAACTGTGTTTGCTAACAGGCTACGTGTGGTTTCAAATTAATCTACAGCTCTGTAACAGTCCTGTCTGATTACCACATGACCATCATCATCTACATTTGTTTATACAGCTCAAAAACATCTTAAAATAACTAGTCTAGTTATCAGACGTGTGATTTGAGACACAGCCCTGATTTAAAGATGAGCTACAGATGTGAAATTAATCATTAGTGCATGGTTTGTTAAGTAATCCTGATTTAGCCTGAGCTTTGCTACCCACCGTTATTTTTTAACATTATTTTTAGCTGTAATTTTTTAAAATAATTTTTTAATGTCTCTTTATTTTCACCACAACATGGAATGACAAGGAATCTTCACATTATTCAGAGGGTTTAAAGTAACGAGTGTGATCCCGGCCACCCTCTACAGATAAAAGACTTTAAATTAAATAATAAAGGCTTTGAAAAAAAAACATTGATTATAAATAGAAAAACAAAAAACCCATATACAAACGTTTCTTGCTTAATACTTAATTCATTTTTGATTTAATCTAAAAGTTGAGGTGTTAGTGTTTCCCACAGTTCAGCCATGATTTACAGTCAGGTGTTTTGGGTTCGATCATGTTTTTATGAGCCCTTCCAGGAAGTCTTTCTCCACCATCTCCTCGATGTCTTGCCTGGCTCGGCTCCAGAACGTTTTCAGACTCTCGTATTTGCTGTTTTTGGGGGCGTTCGGAGCGTCGCTGGGCGGAGCGTTGCTGTGGCACGATGCTGACCTGATGCCCGATTTGCTGCTGAACACCTGACTGAGCACGGTGAAGAAGGGCAGGAGCTGCTCGATGCTGCGGATCCCGAACAGGGTCAGGGTCAAGCGTCCAGGCTCCCACGCTAACGTCCGACTCGAGACGTCATCTTCTGCACTTTTCTGATAAACACAGGACAGAGAGTTACACTCAGTATCGCGCTGTACTGATGTTTAATTGACTTTCGTTAGGGGAGCATGGAAGACACGCAGTAAGGAATTAATTTTATTATTCTTTCCAAAAACAAAAGAAAAGTGAGAGAGGCATGACAATGCTCAGCTAGCCGGCACGCAGGACGAGCCTGAAAAGCAGCACGAAACTAAAGGTTTCTCATTTGGGGTTTCCTATAACTCATAAAAAATTCTGAAAAAATTCTTGACCTTACAGCAATCAACAAAACTTCATGAGCCATTAACCTCCAGCTGTCATTCAGCCTGAACACTTCATCAGCCAATCGCAAAACCTGAATGCTTTATACACAGTACGTATGAGCTCTGTGTAAGCATACACGCTACAGTTAACACCAGCAGCCACCAGGGGGCACTATGCCTGCAAGCATTTGTGTAGTCAAGCTGAAATGTAGCTGCATTTGAATATTTGATCAATACACTGTATAATACACTCATGTGTGGGTCTGATGATGAGGTCATCGTGTTCCAGCTGAACACAACTAATGAGCTGAAGGAAACTAATTAACTACAGATGAACAGTCGAGTGGTTATTCTGAGGCAGTTATACGCTTTACTGTGTGACCGGTGTCTCTCGGTACCTTCGCTCTTTTCCTCAGCAGCTTTGCCAGTCGCACCACGTAGGGTTTAAACTCTCTCTGGTGCGTCCCCTGTCTGCGCACCTCCAGTCCGGAATCATCCGAGGACTCGGGGATGAACGCCCAGCGATACCTGCAGCACCGACACACCACAGGGTTAAAGCAATACTCCAGTGCTGAACAGCTGCCCTCAGACCCCCATTAGAGGTGACTAAATGGGCTTTGTGCCCTTTTTGCTATTCTATCAGAAACGTATTATTGTTATTGTTCCACATTCATCCAGCTAGTGTACAGTGCAGGATTTGTAACACAGACATTCAGCCACGTATTCAGCATTTAGACAGGTGTGTTTACAGGTAATTTCCTGTTCTGAGTAATGACTCACATCTGGAACTGCGGGAGACTCTCAGAGGGCAGCGTGAGCGCCAGATCCAGCAGTTTGCAGGCGGAAAGGTAGAGGTTAAGCCAGCGCTGGCTGTTGTAGGACGTCGAAAATCCATTTCCTCCTGAGTACGTCGTCTCGAGCCCTGCGACCGAGGGACCCGACGTCCTGCAGCACGCAGAACAAAACCCAAACACTGACTTATTTTATTAAATACTGACACACTGAAAAAGATTTTACTCTGTGTGTGTGTGTGTGTGTGTGTGTGTGTGTGTGTGTGTGTGTGTGTGCCTGGTGATGTCCTCGTCCGCAGTGAGCTCCTGCTCCATCAATAAAAACACCTGAACCTTAGAGGAAAAGGAAAACATGTATTCTTTAAGACATTTAAATAAAATGTATAATACTATGTGTGTGTGTGTTCAGTGCGTGTGCGCGCGTGTGTGTATGCGTGTGTGTATGCGTACCAGCTCAGTGATCATGGTGGGCCACAGCGAGGTGAGATGTTGAGGAGACATGCGTAGCAGCAGAACTCTGAAGAACAGGAACACCTGAGCGTGCAGGATCGGTACCTGAGGGAGACGCAGACTCTCCACTAACCGCTCTGATACACACACACACACACACACACACACACACACACACACACACACACAGAACTGCATTACATCGCTGTGAGGTTGATGATGTGTGTGTGTGTGTGTGTGTGCGTGTGTGTACCCTGTATATCTGGGAGGTACTTTTGGTACTGGTCCACCTCACTGCTGTAGATGGTGAAGGCGAGGCGTTTCAGCAGCATGGCTCTCTGCTCCAGCTCCGCATCCCGATTAGTGAAGAGATTCAGAGAGCTGTTCTGAGCTACAGCCACACGCGCTGAGGAGACAGGAAGTGAGGAGGAGGAGGAGGAGGAGGAGGAGGAGGAAGTGTGGTGTTATTGCATGGAGCAGAATGTGGTTTTACACTTCGGAGATCCTGCACAACAAACTGTGGTGTGAACTCTCTAACAAGTTCAAGTTCAAGTGGCTTTTATTGTCATTTCAACCATATACATGTAATACAGTGTAGAGTGAAACGAGACAGCGTTTCTCCAGGACCAAGGTGCTACATACAAGACAGCAGCTTTAGCGCTGGGGGAAATGTGCACTCCGATAATGAATACAGCAGTGAATTCCCGCGGTAAATAAAAAGTGTGTGTGAGAAAGTGTGTGTGTGTCCTCTGATGATAGACCTGTGATTAAAGACCACATTCTGCTCATGCCATCAATCAGCATAATCCAGAAAACATAATGCAGAAAACGGGGTTGATATAAACACACACACACACACACACACACACACACACACACACACACACACACACACACAGGGTAATGAAATAAATGCACTCACTCATCAGATCTCTGAACGTGGTCTTATCATGGGTCATCAGGTGGTCTATGATGGCTCTCCAGCTGCAACACACACACACACACACACACACACACACACACACACACACACACACACGAAATCAGGAGTCAATCAGGAATAAACTCAGTGAGGCTCCACCCACTGGAATAATTATATTGTATATTATATATTCTCAGCATTATTTTTGTGTTTAAAGATAAATAACACATTCGAGTCTCTCACTAGCTCACACACGACGCGTCCATCTGGAAGAAGGTGTGATCCATGAACAGATCAAAGGCTTCTTTCTTCCACGCGCGCCGTGTGTACTGATATCCACTCAGACTGCTCAGGAGCTGAATACACGCCCGGTAACTCGGGGCATTGTGGGCACTGCAACAGGAGAAAACACAGAAGAGGAATCTCATCCTCACGGAGATCATCACAGAGAACATCATCATCATCATCATCATCATAGAGAACATCATCATCATCATCATCATCACAGAGAACATCATCATCATCACAGAGAACATCATCATCATCATCATCATAACAGAGAACATCATCATCATCACAGAGAACATCATCATCATCATCACAGAGAACATCATCATCATCATCATCACAGAGAACATCATCATCACAGAGAACATCATCATCATCATCATCACAGAGAACATCATCATCATCATCATCACAGAGAACATCATCATCATCATCACAGAGAACATCATCATCATCATCATCACAGAGAACATCATGATGAAGAACATATACGTGCGTGTACCTGTGGTTGCGTAAATATGGCACAACATAGTGCATGATGTTGACCAGCAGGGGGATCACTCTCTCCTTCTCATCACTGTAGAACACCATGTCCAACAGGTGAGCCAACACCTGCATGCACACACACACAATCACACAGTACACATACACGCATGTACACACACATGGTAACGTGTGTCTGGGAGTGTGAGAGAGACATGCTAATTTTACCTCTGCTAGCAGTGTGAGGGCATGAACGCTGTAGACTGAGGGAGTGAAACTGGATGCCTCCGTCACTGTGAGCATTAGATCTAAAAACACACGTGCACACACACACACACACACACACACACACACACACCTCTGTGAGGCATCTCTCGCTCTCTCGCTCTCTCTCTCTCTCGCTCTCTCTCTCTCTGTCTGTCACTCTGACACACTCTCTCTGTCTGTCTCTCACCCTCTACGTCCGACTCCATCCCTGCTCCATCCACTACGATCTGAGGAGACGGTTTCACCTCCAGGTTCCTCCTTAACCACGTTGTTTGTTCCAGAGAGGAACCTGCGACCGTCCCGATGGCCTCCACGATCTTATGGGTCACGTCCTGTTAACAAAACATGATCAGGGAGCAGAAAAGCAAAGCAAAAGCAAAGACTCATCATGACCCGAAGTGTGTACTATAACGTTTAAAGTCACATATTAAATAAAATAATAGCACAGAATAAAGGCCCTGTGCTCTCATGGAGCCGCCTTGAGCGCCATCTAGAGGTTTACAGATTTTCAAGTCTATCACTAATGAATAAATATAAAGGTGAAAAAGAAGAGAAACTTTACAGATTAAACATCATTACACTATTTAAACTACAATCAAAATAAACTCTAGTCTGTGTAAAGTTTCACATTTTTACTGTAAAACATTGTTCAATGTTCAAGAATGATCAACTGCACCAGCCATTTCTTTTAGCAGAATTATTCTGTTTGGTTCATTTGTACTTCTTCAAGATTTTCTTTAAAAGTTAAACCTAAAGCAGGAGTGTATCCAGGAGGAGTTGCTCTCACCTGCAGCTCACGCTGGTCCTTCTTATTCTCCAGATTTGGATTTTTCAGTATGAATTCATTCAGAACTCTAAAATACACAACACAGAAATACAGAGTGAAGACAGCAAGATTACAGCAACACGTAAACAATAAGCAGCTATTACACCTGAGATAAAGTGTGTGTATGTGTGTGTGTGTGTGTGTGTGTGCGCGCGTGTGCGTTACCCAAGGATGAGGAACTGTCCCGGAGCAGGCAGGCCGAGCTGCACCGAGTCTTTCAGCAGCGAGAGCAGCGAGGGCCAACTGTCGACTAAACTACACACTGGAATCCTGCAGAACATCACCATTAATTACTCATTATGCTGCATTACTGTTTAATTACTGCTAATTATACATCGTTTACTGAGCATCAGAGACGAGTGTATTCTGTTTATCTGACGCACCTCTGAACATAAGCGTAGAAAAACTGAAGCATGCAGACTTCAAGTGAGAGGTGTTTCTGTAAAGCGAGTAAAGAGAGCGTGAGAGAGAAAACTAAATTATACACTGATCAATATTCACATATTTGAAAATATTAATTAATTCATCTGTTGAATTTCTCCCCCTTTAAATCAGTACAGTTCACGGAAACAAAATTAATTAAATGAAATAGCTTAGAATACAAGAGAAATAGAATTAAATTACAATTTATTCAATTATGAATGTACACAAAAATCCCATCTAAAATAAAAGTCTAAGGATTATAGTGATGTGCTTTTGTTTCCTTTTCCAAAATTGCTCAGCGACCCAAATATTTTATTTTTTATTATGAGAACCTTTTCCTTAGCGATGGCCGGCGGCTGCTTGAGAACCTCCTTCACTGTCTGCATGACGGTTTCAGTGCGCATGGCGTTAACACTCCTCACCAAATCCACCAGGAGGAGCTGTTCATCACTCGCTGTAGGAATTACCTACGCACACACACACACACACACACACACACACACACACACAATAAAACATACAGAAACTTACATTTACATTTCCCTCTTCACACTTTACATGGCCTGTCTCCGGGGTTGACCTGCACCTTGTTCCTAGCAGGAGTTTTGGTCTGCTTTCTCTCGTTCCACACGTAAGCGATGGCGGCCATGAAGTGAGTTCCATGGTTCATTGAGATCGGGCCGAGCAGCTCGAGGATCTGCTGACGGAGATTCTGTAGAAAGAAAAATTCCTTGCAGTTAAAAGTATTTTCCTTGCAGTTATTCTTCAGGCTTTTATTCTATTGTATGATAAACATCATCATCAAATCCTCCTCATACATACATCAAATGTGAAACATCAATAAATAAAATAAAATTAAATTAAATTAAATTTAATTAAATAAATCACTGAATTAAAATAAGCAGTGACTTCCAATAAGTCTGTTTCCAAGGTGTGTTGTTTTCTCCATGTGTCCATTTTCAAGGTGTAGGTTTCCCAGGTGTGTATTTCTCACCTTAATGGATCCCAGGTTGATGTTGGAGCTGCAGGTGGCGCCCCGGGGTCGCTCCGAGCTGTCGGCCAGGTAAAGTGCGCTCCACAGGAGCGTGACTGAAGACATAATGGTGTGGAGGATCGACAGGATACCTGAGCGTGCCTCAGCCAGGTGCTTCTGATCCACACTCACCTGGAGCTATGCGAGAGAAAACACATACACACTCAAAGAAAAGTGATGACACCGCATGTACACGCCTCAATTTGGAATTAAATGGAGTTTGTGGGTGAACAGCGCCCCCACCTGGTGGTACTGAGAGGACGGGTCGAGCAGGCAGTAATGAATGATGGCCGTGACTCCCTCCAGCACAGTGAGGATCAGATCAGGTGGAATACCTAGCGCCTTCCACTGGGGCCTGATAATACAACAAGCTAATTCAATTTCCCACAACCCATGTTTTCCTGACCAGCTCATTACTCCTAACTTGCAGTACCTACTCTGGTGCTAGGGGGCATACCTGGTGTCTGTGATTCCAGTCTCGTAACGGTACTGCTGGATCAGGTTGTCCAGGTTCCTGCAGAGCTGAAGTGTTACTGAAGCGACCACGCGACGCAGAACCCGGCCCATGTAAGGCAGCGTGGCTGTGACGAGGCCGATCCACTGCGGGTGCATCTTACAGGCGTGGTGCTGGTGAAGTGCCCGTATTACTGCACATAAAAACATACCCTGTGCTGTAATTGGCTGCCCATGCAGGTACTGCAGTGACGTCATTGGCTGCTGAGGATTGACATGTTCCACTTCTCCACCCAGAATCTCAAAACCACCACAACCAGCCCCAGCGCCACCAGCACTTCCAGAATTCCCTGTTCCTGGTCCAGCCTCTCCACTTTCATCTCCAGGGATCAGGACGTGATGCTCAAGCACAACAAGGCTCTGAAGGAGGCGAAGAAGTTGCGACTGTATGCCACTGCATCCGTCCAGCTGGTCCTCGGACAAGTTGATGATGCTGTCCTCGGATAGTCCCTCCTCAACGACGGGCAGGTTGGTTCCACGTATGCGTTGCTCGTGCCACTTCTGAGCACTAAAGATGGATGAGAGCAGACAGTGCAGTGCCACCTTCTGCACCTTGCACTTCGACAGGACGTCGCTGATGAAACTGGCAAACCCTTTAGCTGAGCCACCCGTTACCTTGGCAAGCTCACTGAAGAGCAGTGTCAGAACTTCAATGCTGGTCAGCTGCATGGCGCGGTTCCCCGCCAGGTCCTGTGGTGCCGCTGGAATGTGTGAAGAATAATAGCTCCTCAAGAAATAGAGGCACAGTGAGATGATGATCTCCAGGTACATGGCGCTGCGGAAGGAATGTGAATGAGAATCCTGCGGGATGGGGCAATAAAAATCTTTACCCATGACAGAAACACGATGACGGGCTAGAAGGTTTTGAAGAAGTGAGAGCTGAGGTGTGTAGGTGTTATTGATGCTGGTGGTCGAGATGGCACTGACAAAGCCAGCAGGAGCCGTGCGCAACATGGCAGCTATGGCAGAAAGAGCATGAAGAGCCCGAGAGGAATCATAGATCTGCAGGTACAGCAAGACATGCTGGTAAAGGGGGTGGATATTAAAGCGAGTAGAACACGTAGAGGATCGGGACGAGCCTGGGACTCCACCGGCACCTCCACAAGGAGAGCCAATATCACTCTCAATCTCAGAAACTTCACCTTCACCGCAGCTGTACCAATTCTCCAAGTCCAAGCTGTCGCCAAAGAAGATGCTGGGGGGACGATTCTTATCTGCCTGGCTGGACTTTCGACGTTCCTCCTCTTTCCTCTTATTTTTTTTCACCTTGGGCTTGGCTCCAGGAGATTTGTCAGTGAGACGCTCCATGATTTTACCCTTGAGGCTAAGCTGGGTGCTGCTATGGCTGCGTTTTCGGGACCTAGGGTCATCTGAATGCAACCCTAGCTCTGGAGTACCGTCTCCACTACTATCTGGAAGGGTGACGATGGAAGGTGAGGAACTGTGTCTTGTTATTCCCTCACGAGGTTCATCACCTGATGAAGGAACTGTGAGAAATTCCAGCGTGCCACCAGCCACCAATTCAGGAAGCGTTCGACACTGGTTGCCAGGAAAGGGGGCCATGTTGACCTGGAGTTCAACAGATGCTTCTGAAGTGTTGGAACTGTCTGATTCGGTTCGAGTCCAAACGTCTGGAGGTGAAGGTGTTCCAACTGAACTGTCTTCCATCATTTGCACCACCCTGTCCACAAGTTCAGCAAGAATAACAGAAACGGCCATGTTTACGGACTCTTCTTCTAATTCTGCCTCTTGTATTGCCTGATCACAAGTGTTTACAGTACTACCACTTCCTTCCATCTCGCTCAAGCTGCCATTGTCCACAGTAGAGGACTGGGAACCGGTTGACTCTGAGCTAGGAGGCTCCCCCTGCTGGTCCGGTGGTTGATATTCACCACAAAGCTGCAAGTTTTCAATGCTGAGGCTCAGAAGTGACAGATTGTCACTTAAAGGGTTCACGGTCAGACTGAAGGGCTCCATATCATCCAGAGGAAGGACCTGGCTCTTCAGGTTATCCTGAGACGTACAGTAATCTGTAGGACAGACCAAATTGTAAAAATACAGCATGGAAAGTTGTCAAAAATGTATTTAACTCAGACTGTCCCTAGATCAGATAGTACCAAATGCACAAAATCATAAACAAAGCAACAAAACCAAAAGCAGAACTAAACTGCACTTACGGTCCAAGCAGCCAGTGTCTCCCAAGCATCCAGCTTCTGGTGGCTCTGATCCAGGTTTTGGTGCTGGAGGGTCAGGAAAGGTCCAGGTCCAGTGGCGCTGAGACTGAACACGCTGGATGGACACACGGTGCGTTTTTGGATGCAGCAGCAGCAGCAGAAGTGGCTCGAGAACTCGGGCTATGTCGTGTCTCTGGAGCACTTGATTGAACCACGCCCGCCCCACAGCACTTGCTGAATTGTCCCAGAAACTCAAACTGTCCAACATGATGAAGAGAGACCTGCGGGAGGTCCGACATGATGGAATTAACCTCAGAATTAAAGTTTTATGTGCACACCACCACCTAAAATGTTTTATCACCACCTACAAAGTGACTCCCTCACATGGTCACTGTTACAATGGAGTCAGTTTGCAGAAAAGCCTTCTCCTGATCACCGGTTTGTAATTTCTTGATAAGTGAAACTTCACTGCCCAATGCCCACAGGCACATTTATCTCACCTGTCAAAGGTGCGGCTGAAAGGTGAAGACTTGGTGATGTTTAGGTCTCGGGTTAGATGCCACAAGACGGAGAATTTCACATGAGCCTCCAAACGGATCCTCTAAAAGGATGAAAAAATGAGGGCTGTTCAAGAAGTGATGTAAACATATAAACAGATTTGTTCCATTCATGCATAATATAGAGTTCCACCTTATCTCGGTGCATGAGCTGGTTACTGATGACATCCTCGCAGATGCTGGATGAGGGAACGAGGTTGTGTAGCTGATAGAAAAGTTCCACACTGCACTGATGATGCTGAGGAGTTGCTTCACCCAACTGATCCCACAGCATCACTGCCACGCTCTACACCCAACCAGTGGGACGAGAGAGAGAGGGAGGGAGGGGGGACGAGAGAGAGAGGGGGGACGAGAGAGAGAGGGGGGACGAGAGAGAG
>JAQQZR010000018.1:8655-20970 GCA_030068235.1 Notoglanidium macrostoma | reverse complement strand
AATAACCTTCTACTAGGTAAAGGAGCAGATCTGGGGGGTTCTCAGGCATTGAGTGTTTTGGTAAACTGGGATGTTTGGATGCTGTCACCCCCCCTCCCCTGTCTCACACGTTCACTCTGGTTTGCACTCAACGCATGATGTCCCTTCCCTGCTTTCCCTAGCTCATGCTGTTGACATGAGCGGTTCTACTACAATGGCATAGGACTCAAATCACCACGAACAGTCTTACACTCAAAACTTGACCCTATTACTAAAGTGTGTTAGTTGTAATTGCACTATACAGTGTGACCGAAATGAGGATGGGATCCCTTTTGAGTCTGGTTCCTCTCAACGTTTCTTCCTTTTGTCATCTCAGGGAGTTTTTCCTTGCCGCCGTCGCTGTAGGCTTGCTCATTAGATATATATATATATATATATATATATATAGATAAATTTATAGATTCATAAGTTTATACTCAGAATCTATATACTTCTGTGAAGCTGCTTTGTGACAATGTCTGTTGTTAAATGCGCTATATAAATAAATTAAATTTAATTTAAAATTTAAATTAAATTTTTTCTCATCTTTACAAAGGGTGCCAATATTTTGAAGTTGTATAGCAGAGTTGAGATGTTGATAGACTGATCTTTGTGCTTCTGCAGCCTGAATCCTGCAGGTCTGGCTCATTCCCTGGCTATGATCCATGCAGTGGAAACTGCAAACATCTCACCTGCATTAACACACCTGGGCATCACTCTTGGATATCACATCCACGATACATGTTCAGATGTCACCACTGCACTCAGAGCCACCAAAGATTTCACTGATGACTGCACATCTGGAAAAAACACATACCAATACGTCCGGCCCGTGTCAGCAGTGATTGGCGCATATAATTCTGAGACATCCATTGCTGTGGCAAGAATGCTCAACCTACAGCTCATACCTCAGGTTCTCCTATCTCTCTGTCTATCTGCCTGTGTGTCTGTCTGTGTGTCTGTCTGTATATTTATCTATCTATTCCACTGTCTAATTTGAAGTCCAAAAACAAAACAAAAGTTTTTTGTGTCTGTTGTGCAGATCAGTTATGCTTCCACAGCAGACATTTTGAGCGATAAGAGTCGTTTCCCAGGTTTTTTGCGCACCGTCCCAAGTGATGTGCACCAGACGAATGCCATGGTTCAGCTCCTGAGTGAGAGGAAGTGGACCTGGGTGGGTTTCCTGACCACGGACGGAGACTATGGGCGCGCTGCTTTGGACAGTTTCGTTTCTCAGGCAACTAAAGCTGGCATCTGTGTGGCCTTTACAGAAATCCTCCCTGACTCTCTGAGCAATAAACACAAGCTAGAGGCTGCAATCTCTCACACTGTTCACAGCATCCAAACAAACCCAAAGGTGAGGGTCATTGTGTCATTTGCCAAACCAGAACATATGAAGAGTGTGTTTAGTTTATTGATGGAGCTCAGCACAGAGCAACGGCTCTGGATTGCGAGTGATAACTGGTCCACGACGGGAGACGTGCTCAGTCCTGAGCAGCTGGAACGTGTTGGATGGGTGCTGGGCTTTTCATTCAAAAGCAAAAAGATAACAGACTTTGAGGAATATGTGAAACATTTAGAACTGAACAACGATGCTCAGAGGAACAACTCATTTCTCAAAGAGTTTTATACCTCATTTGCAACCTTAGTGAATGCAAGTGAGGCTAATGTATCTATCACTACAGACAAACTAATAGCAAGTGCTCAGGTGGGCGTGGTGTTCAGCGTTCAGATGGCAGTGAACGCAATCGCTCAGACAGTGGCGCTCATCTGCAAAAACACTGACTGCATGGCTTCAGGAGCTGTTAAAGCCCCAGAGGTAAATCAGATAACAAACTTGACTACTTGTTTTATTTACCAAATAAACAGTTTATTTGTGTTAACTAGCCAAATACTAAACATCAGATAACTAACTTATTGCTGTAAAAATTACACAAGCTAACTAGTTATCTGGCTAACATTAGTGCAGTGTTGTGCTTTGATAGCTAATTAGGTTAGCTAGATTAGCTAATGCTAAACTACTAATTTGTCATTTTAAAGAAATTAAAAGAAAGGTGAGTGGTGTTGTGGTCTAGGTCACAGCTGGCTGATCTTATTTAATTTCAGAACGAGCTGAACGTTCTTTCAGATCACACTGATATGTTAACACAATGCTAAAGAAAATCTCAGTGTCTGATATATGGTAAAATTAATGTAGATTTTGGATGGAGACTTAGACTTTCATCTAGATTTACTCTAATTCAAAAACACATTATTATTATTATTATTATTATTATTATTATTATTGCTGTTGTTGTTGTGCTTATTACCCTGGTGTTGTTGCAGCTGCTGTCTGAGTTGAGGATCAGAAGCTTTGAGTTGGATGGCGTCTCATATCAGTTTAACATGGATGGAGACATTAACCTTGGCTATGACGTCTCACTGTGGAACACTGATGGAGAAAGCATGGAGATGCTGAATGTCATATCTCACTATCAGCCGTCAGACATCAGCCTGAACATCACAGCCTTAACGCTGGTCACTATTCAAACTGTAACATGTCTGTCTCTCTGCCTGTCTGAACCTGTCTCACACTCATTACTGTCTCTCTGCCTGTCTGAACCTGTCTCACACTCATTACTGTCTCTCTGCCTGTCTGAACTTGTCTCACACTCATTACTGTCTCTCTGTATGTAGAATCTGTCTCACTCTCATTTCTCTCTGTGTGTTTTGGATCAGAGTTTGGTGTCTAAATGCTCAAACAGTTGTGAACCAGGACAGTTTAAAAAAAGTGCTGAAGGTCAACACACCTGCTGTTATGAGTGTAATGACTGCGCAGAGAATCAGTACACCAACAACACAGGTAACACACACACACACACACACACACACACACACACACACACACACACACACACCCCTTTAATCCTGTATCTGTTCCCATGAAATATCTCTGTAATCTGTATGTGTGTGTGTGTGTGTGTGTGTGTGTGTGTGTGTGTGGTGGCTTTTCAGACATGGATCAGTGCTACAGCTGTGACGTGAACAGTGAGTGGGCGGAGTCAGGCAGTTCGACATGTAAGAAGAAGGGGGTGGAGTTTTTCACCTGGAGTGACCCCTTCGCTGTGGTGTTGGTCTCGCTCTCAGTTCTTGGTGTGGTTGTGGTTTTTGCAGTAGCGGCTCTTTTCTTGCAGCACCGAGGTTCTCCGGTGGTGAAGGCGGCTGGTGGCTCATTGTGTCATTTAATCCTGGTGTCCCTGAGCGGAAGCTTTGCCAGTGCCATGCTGTTCGTGGGAAAACCGACGGCCATGCAGTGCAAAGCGCGTCAAGTTCTTTATGGCCTCAGTTTCACTGTGTGTGTATCCTGTATCCTGGTCAAGTCTCTAAAGATTTTGCTGGCGTTCCACATGAATTTAATGCTAAAGCAGCTGCTCCGTCGCCTCTATAGGCCATACATTATCATGAGCATGTGTGTGGCATTGCAGGTCATGACCTGTGCATGCTGGCTTATCCTGAAAAGCCCTACAACGACATCTACAGTGTTTGTCAGGAGTGTCTTGGAAGAGTGTGATGAGGGTTCGTATGTGGCATTTGGAGTGATGTTAGGCTACATAGCCCTGCTGGCACTCGTGTGCTTCATCTTTGCTTTCCAAGGACGTAAACTTCCACAGAAATACAATGAGGCGAAGTTCATCACCTTTGGTATGCTCATTTACCTCATCGCATGGATCATTTTCATCCCAACATACATCAACACAAAGGGGAAATACCTGCCAGCCGTGGAGATGATCGTCATCCTGATCTCCAGCTACGCTGTCCTGAGCTGCCACTTCCTCCCAAAGTGTTACATCATCCTGTTCAGGAAGACGCAGAACACCAGAGACGCCTTCGTAAGGAGCATTTATGAATATTCCAAAAGGACCATGGGAAATCTGCGTCCACCACAAAAGTCACCATATGCCATGTCCAACCCAAGTTTTGTTCCTGAAAACATGACATAGAAAAGCAAATACAAAATCACAACCAGTTAACCACATGAACACATACAAACATCATACAATACCAAGCTCTTATTTTAGCATTTATTATTTTATTTTAAACCAGACAGAGCAAGCAGGAAGAGAAGAATTTATACAGCAGAATATAAACAGACTGATCTAGAGGATCTGATTACAAAACCCTCAATTAAACTTCTCCATTACACCATTCAATTAAAGACATTCATTACAAACCTGAATTAAAACGCTTAAACCTGACACAGAAACATCTCAGCTGCTTAACACTGAACTTTTCCTTTTCCTTTACACACACACACACACACACACACACACAGCTTGGTATGAGTATAGAGTCCTCTCATGCAGTACGGTCCTATCATTATTAAAATATTTGTCCAAAGAGTTTACTGCTATTTTCTCTGTAAGTATAATTGCAATACATTATTTTGAGTGATGTGTTCACATTTGTTAAGAAATAATTTAGCATAAAAGAAGAAATTGGCAGTGATTGTTAAATAACTGTTGAAAATTCTGAATAAGGAATGAGATAAACACTCAAAGTGTGTGTGTTTCTGGTGTGTGTTTCCTTAAACTGGATGTGCAGGTAGAGCGAGGGGGAAATCCTGTAACATCATCCTGATGATCTTTACTGTCGGATTCTTCACTGATGATGTCATAATCATGTTTTGGCTGGAGGCTGTTTTAGTGAATTAAATTTTACTCTTACATCTCATGCCTCTGACAGTAAAATACTTGAATGTCTTCAGGGACCAGTGTTGAACCTGTGCTGTATTTACTCCCAGTAATAATAACTTTAAATAAATAAATAAATAAAAAGAAAAAGTGTGGTGGACTGGCAGCCTGCCCAGGGTGTACCCCGCCTCTCGCCCGAAGATGCTGGGATTGGCTCCAGCTTCCCTGCGACCCAGATGGATAAAGCGTCCCAGATAATGGATGGATGGATAAAAAGAAAAAGACAAAAAAAGAAGAGAAAAAAAAAAAACTCCCTTTTCCCAACCACTGTAACCACACTATCAACTATTTTTATGCTGTGTCCTTTTATTTTGGTAAAATGTTTATTTGGACATTCAATGAAAATGAAAATATTATTGAACATTTTTGACTACTGATGTAGCTGGCACTTTTATCATCCCAATAAATATTGTGCATAATCAAAATTCAGTTAATTTTATTTGCTTAGCCTTTAACAACAGATGTTGTCACAATGCAGCTTTACAGAATTCAAGCTCTAGATTTAAATTCAGATCCCAAACTAACAAACCAGATGTGACAATGAAAAACTCCTTGAGACGATGTGAGGAAACTTTAAGAGGACCCAGACTACAAAAGAGTGACACCTGATAGTGCAATTACAAATCATTTCAGTGTACAGGTGCAGAAGAGTAAAGACACACAGCATGTGTTTAAGAGTCTTGGGACCTGCACAGGACAGTCTTTATGATTAGGGCAGAAACTCTTGGATACAAATGTACAGACTCTTCTGTATACTTTTCTAAAATTGAATGACATTACAGCTCTTCCTCTCTTCTCTATTCTGTCTGTGTCTCAGTATGTCTCACTGTAAGTCAGTGGGCCTAACTGTATGTCTCAGTGTACGTCTGTGTTTTCCTGTATGTATCTCACTATATGTAAGTGCCTCAATGTGTCTTATAATGTTTATTTTACTATTTGTGCCCCAAAGTCTCATCTTTATGTCTCACTATACAGTAGGTAAGTGTCTCAATATGTCTCAGTGAGTCTTTACCAAATGCAGGAGAGGAAAAGAGATTAATAAATGTTTATTTTTGTCTGAAAGTGTGTTTGTGATTATTGCTTATTTTGCTCTCACAGTGTTAGCTCAGTGGTTAAGATGTTGGATTAGTAATTAGAAGGTTGTGAGCTCAAATCCCAGCACTATCAAGTTACGTCTGCTGGGCCCTTGAGCAAGGCCTTTAACCTTAACTTGTATAAATGATACATATGTAAGTCGCGCTGAATAAGGGAGTCTGCCGAATGTAAATGTCTGTTCTTCTTCACACTTTAATGTCAGATGTTTGGGACACATGCTGATTACTCATTGTCTCCGTCTGCAGCAAGGGCAAAGTGTTTAACTGGAATGCTCAAAGTAAGCAGTGATGATAGAACAATATCATGTGTTCATGCGTGTGAAGAAAGAATAGACAGGAATTCTAAGAAAATTCCAGCATAAGTCTTTATTGTCATCTTGTTAATATGGTCATAATTATTAAACATTAAGTCAGACCATGCCTGTAAGAAATTCTACAAAATATCTAAACAATAAGCTATAATGTTGATGATTTCTGATAAACTAAATGTAAATCAGATGTAAAACACTGCCTTCTTGTATATACCCGATTATAACTCGCCTTATGTTCTGCTGTCTAGCAGGAAAAGCAGATGTTAAAGCAACATGTTAGAATTTGTTAAAAACACAAACATTAAAATCAATAAATTGATATCTTGCCAGTTACAGAAGTTCATTTGTGCTTCAAAACCAGATCAAACCTTATTATTGCAAGGAAGTTAATAAAAGTAATACAATAGCTTTATGAGAGACTCTTACAAGTTTTAGCCTATGAACAGCTCATAAACAAGCTTAAATTAATAATCAATTATTAATTATAACATTTATTATATAAATAATCTATTTACTAATCTTTTCTTGCTAAGACTCATCTGTGAAATATCTCTGGTTTTAAATAGACAATATTTACACAATACAGTGAGAATGAGTTAAATTGAGTTTTTGAATAGCGACTTTGAGACTTGTAAGCAGAATGTAGCAGTAAATGATAGCACTTTGAAACACAGTGTACCAGAACATTTTATTTGTTCCATATTATTTTATACAATTTCGACATTCTGATGTCCTTTATGCTGCACATCAGTACAGACACTGACTTCCCCAGCTGAGGAAAAAGCAACCTGAAAATCATCGTAAAAACAGGAGAAATACTACAGCATTGTACTGCATGTGCTTGTGTAACAAGCTCTTTAGCTCGAGTTGGCCAAACACAGTTCAATGAAACTGAAGGTCATTAACAACCAATAGAGCATGCTAAAGAAGCAACTCAAAAACAAACATTAATAAACAAAGCAAAAATATTAACAGTATAATTCCACTCCGAAATAAGAGAAAACTCAATTTCTCCATTAGCATGCTTCATAAAAAGTCCAGCATTAGAATTGTACATCGTGGAGAAACTTCATAGTTTATTAATTAATTATTCAGATCATTTTCCAGGGATGCCACGCCTTCAATATGGGGTTGTGTTCCAATTACATTATTTAACAGATGCTTGTCCACTTCCCTTGGCAGCCATGATAAAGCTTGTTCCTTAACATTGTCTTGACTGAACAGTGTTCAATGTGCATCTGATGAAGCTTTGAGTTGAAGTCTGTAGGTTTACCCAAGAGGCTCTGTACCTGAAACGGCTTTTTACTCCAAGTACACACTTGTGAGAAGAGTTTAAGTGGACAAAGGCAGACAAACAGGTTTTTCCCCCACAGGTGAGAAAAACAACAAATAAAACTTTTTCTTAAAGGATCATTTGATTATCGTACTGTAGCTCACAAAAAACACTGCAATCACAGTAGTAGCGACATCTCACCACACACACCCACACACACCAACGTCACTTCTCTCTGAATGCGTTTGATATTTATTAAAAAAAAAAAAAAGTCATTCAGAAATAAAGAAAGAGGACGGATATGTGGAGAGGGAATTAGTGTAAAATAAAACAGCAATAATCTGGGTGTGTCCAACACCGGTGTTTGCAACATGGGCATGTCCTGTACATCAGATGAGGTGACGAAAGCAGTTTGTATTTCAGAGGGAAAACTCAAGTGTGAGCATCCTGCTGAGAAGTACAGGGTTAAAGAGGTAGCTTCACATTTCAGAAGGGATGTAAAGTTTAATGGACACGTGCCAATATCTTAAAAATATAATAATAATGATGATAATAACAACAAAAACAATGTGAGACAGTTCTGGCTTGAAAAAGTCTATGAAAGTCTGAGCTCAGAACTCAACAAGAAGTGAAGCTCCTCTCTGTGTGTATGGGGATAGAGATAGAGAGGGAGATGGAGGGATAGAGGTACTTAGAGCTGGAAGTGGTCCATGGGTCCATGGTGCTGTTGGAAAATGTATTGGCCCTGGTTCTGGTCCACTTGAGGAGCGATGTTGGTGTCCTCCTCCTCCACGCCAAAGTAATGCTCAATTAAATCAAATGCTTTCTGATAAATCTCCTGATTCTCATGGCTCTGCAGGAACTCAATCTTATCCAAACCTGCCAGCACAAAATTTCATTCAAATTACAGGTTAAAAAATGTAACTTAATACAATAGCGATATCTTGGGGGTGTGCTTATAGTGGGTGTGTGATACAGAGAGGGTGTGTGATACAGAGAGGGTGTGTGATACAGAGAGGGTGTGCTTATAGTGGGTGTGTGATTACAGCAGATATGTAAAGTAAAGACAAGTCAACAAGGCCATGTTAAAGACAGGACTGAAATGTAGCCCTAGCCCCGTTATAGACCTGTGTGTGTGTGTGGGTGTGTGTACCATAGGCCTCCTCAATGAGCGCGCAGTATGGATTAATGCCCGTGCCATTCTGTTTGGATTCCTGCTCCCCCAGCCGGAGGATATTTTCCAGTCCATTCAAAGAAACCTGAACAATTTTTGAGTCCATCACTGTCAGCAGGTCACACATTGGCTTAATGCAGTTTAGAGACACCAAGTACCTGTCGGACACACACACACAACAAATTAAAAGATTATTTAGACCTATCTGCATACATTAACTCAACCTGTTCTATCTGAAGTTAATATAATTTGCAAAGAAAACTGGCTAAACTCCTAAACACTGTCTCTCTCTCTCTCTCTCTCTCTCTCTCTCTCTCTCGTGTGCGTGTATGTGTGTGTACAACTGATCTGTGCATGTTCAGTAGGAAACACAACACTTCAGTGTGTGAGTTTAGCTCTGAAGTAATTATTATTGTGTACTGATATTAATCAGAGGTGTGCGATGAACCTGATTTGTTCAGGTGTTCCCCCACTGGTGGCGTTGGTTATAGCCCATGCTGCTTCCTTCCTGGTGCGGAACTCTGCTTTCTGTAAGATCTCGATCAGCACAGGGAAAATATTGGCGTCGATCACAGTCTGCATACAGAAATACAATGAACAACACATCATCTTCCATTTACACACATCGCTATGCTCCATAGAGTTGGTGTTTAATACAAATGAGCATTTTCTGTTTATAAATGGCATTTAAAGAAAGCTTTTTTCCTTTGATTCCAGGACCCATTTTACTACCTGCTCAAGAGTTTGTAGTAATCTGCGGCAGGAACTATTTAGGGGCAGGGCTTACCATTTGTCAAACAATGCTTGACCACAATTGACATGACTGCTTTATTACTTATAATTATTATTATACTCTGTATTATAACCCAACCACAACAAGCATGTGTGAATATTAAACTAGCAGTAAAATATTAAATTTAACTCATGTCCACCATAAACATCTATAAACCGGCATACAATACAATAAAACAATGCAGAGGTGCAATGCATGAAATAATGGTGAAACCAGTGAAGAGCTTTAGTTAGTTTTCAGATTAAAAAAAACAAAAAAAACAAACAAACATCAAAAAATGGTTTAAAAAAAATAAAATGAATAAAAAAAAAAGAATAATAATCATAGTGACTTTGTTTGTGATAGTGCAGTAGACCGTTTCAGTGGAGACATTTACCTGAATCTGTGCTCGATTTCCTGCTGTGATGTTAGAAACGGTCCAACATGCTTCTTTCTTTATTGACTCTTTAGGACTGCTGAGCAGGTGAAGGAGACAGGGTAATGCCGAACAGTTCAGAATCACCTAGAACACACGCGTATATAAAAACTCATTAAGTGTGATGGTCAGATATACCTCTAAGCTAAATTATCTAATTCAGGTACATGTTGGATATTAATATGTTTTTAAAATGTGAACATTAAGTATTAAATGTAGTGATATTCAGCCCGCAGAACCTGAGAATCTGAGAATAAAGGAAACAGAGGCATAAGGTGAGACACTTGCTTGTGTACCTGAGTCTGAATATCATCTCCAGTCACGATGTTTCCCACAGCCCGCAGTGCAGGAGACACCACTTTATAATCACTGTGCCTGCAGAGCCCATAAAGAACCGCTATTCAGAGCCAGGGTACAGAGTTACCTTAAACACAGTAGGGTGTGCGTCTGCGTCTTACATGAGCAGCTCCACTAATCTGCGACACACTCCTGAGTCAATCACTGCCTGGATTTTCTCATTTGGACCGTCAGACAGATAGGATAGTGCCCAGCATGCATCTGCTAAAACATCTGGATCACTGCTAAACAGCAGTCTGGAGAGGACACTGAGACAGGGAGACACCTGAGAAAACAAACAAACAAAAAATAAATGAGGGTTAGGCGATTTCATAGGGGCTGATCCCTTTACATGCTCTAGGATACGGTCTTTATCCTTGGTAGTTGTTGCAAAGTAGAGCGGCTAAGGCTCCCTAACCCACGGACACCAACTCCCTCACTCATATGCTGCGTCACTGCGTATTCTTCCACCGCGCGCAACCATATTAGTTCGCCCACGTAGTCCGTAAGTACGACACTAACGGCATAAGCCAAAACACTCACGTCTCAATTTTAAAAGTTTTTATGGGAGCGAGCGTCGTAAACTCGAAACGTCGTATGTCGAGAGTGCTGTAACCCGAGGACCCCCTGTGTGTGTGTGTGCATGCACATACATTATATATATATATATATATATATATATATTTATATATATATATATATATATATATATTACACACACACATATATACATACATATGTATGTATGTACAAAGAATATATACACACTATACACACACATTTCATTTCATACCAATTTACCGATTCTCATATGTTTTTATTTGTTGAGCAAGTTGCTGCTACATTTTGATATATTTTGAGTAGAAACATGAATTATTGGTTATTTATTGTTTATAATTGGTGATCAGCATTCTCTCATCATAGTTTTCTTCAAATGAAATTCACTGTATCAAGTACCACAGCTTATAAGAACACTGGGGTCAGAGGTCAGGCTCAGCCATGATCAGTACCCCTTAGCCACGCCCTCTCTCCGCCACGCCAAGCGAACTCTCCTGTTCAGTGATTGCTGGAATTTTTTTTATGCTGAACCATCATGAGGAGAGCACTAACACAACAGAGTGGACTTAAAGCTGAAAAAACAACAGGACTCAGACTGCTCTCGAGCTCTCCTCGATTATTTAGCCTTTTTGTCTATAGCAAGCTGATGGTTGTCATTACAAAGCTATTATGAATAAAGCTTGTTAAGTAAATAAGCAAAGTGCATAGCGTATAGAAAACACACTCAATGGAACAATATGCAGCTCACTAGCATGAGTGAATTAGGTCTATACACGACACACCCAGATGTAAAAAGGAGGTTGTGTAAATTGGTACCACGTCTTGAGGCGAGTATTTCTAGCATGTTATTTCACTGAGCTATTATTATATGATGTAACATTAGATCTATATTTTTATGCTAATATAGGTTTATAACTGTTGCCACTCCAAGTTATCACCGGTGCTTAACGTTCACAAGGGTTAGGGTTAGCAAGTGCCAATTTTTTGAATGCGTTTATTTCTGAAAAGAGTACACCCTGACACTCGCGTGATGCTGTTTCATGGGTTTTTCGGGTTCAACTCTAGCTATGATGATATTGCAATAGCACATGCTTAATAAATTACCACACATCACAGGGCAAACAGGAGTGAGTGTGCGTACAGCAACAGGTGTGTGTACCTTGCTGAAGTCTGGTGGAGGGTTTTTACCTCTGCACAGGTTGGATAAGGCCCACACAGCATTCCGAGTGGTGGTGAGACGGTTAGATTTCGCAAGTAGCCTACAGAACCCCACACACACACACACACACACACACACACACACACACACACACACACAGAGAGCCAAATAACAGGTAGAGTCATGGTGCAATCAGTTCCGTCTAACATACAGTGGCAAGAAAAAAATGTGAACCTTTTGGAAGTTGATGGTTTTCTGCACAATTTGTCATAAAATGTCATCTGATCAGTCAAGGGTATTGACTATATAATATAATGTGCCTAAAATAGTAACATAATAAAGACATGAAAGATCAGAATTTATTTGAGAACAACCATAAAAAAAACCTCATTGTGCTAGCGGGAAAATTATTCCACTAGTAATTTGGGGGGGGGGGGGGGGTGGGGTATACCCG